>JAINUG010002208.1:0-12751 GCA_029706075.1 Aldrovandia affinis
GGACGGTTACAATTGTATTTGGAGGCGGTTCCGGGACGGTGGTGAAAAAAGTAAGTCTGGAGGCCTGGAGCGGAGTAGAGAGATGCGTGTGTGTGTGAGAGAGAGCGTGTGTGAGTGTGCATGTGTGTGAGAGAGTGCGTGTGCGTGTTGTGAGTGTGTGTGTGTGTGTGTGTGAGAGTGTGTTGTGTGAGAGTGTGCGTGTGTGTGTGAGTGTGCATGCGTGTGAGAGAGTGCGTGTGCGTGTTGTGAGTGTGAGTTTTATTATTATTATTATTATTATTATTATCACTGAAGCAGACAGCCGTCCATCTTCTTGGTATTAGTCACATTTATACCAATCCATCGCAGTGTTTTGTACTGGAATAGATCAAATAAGCAGAACTGGCAACAAAAAATGGATCAGTAACACCAACACATACGGTCAAAATAAAACAAGTTTTATTTCCAGTGTTCCACATGTGCATAGTGCTGGGTTTATCTGGACATACATTGCAAGAGCAAAAGATCTGGACCTTGATACTCGTGTGTGTGTGTGTGTGTGTGTGCACGCGTGTGAGAGAGTGTGTGTGAGTGTGTGCGTGTGTTTGTGTGTGTGGTGTGGTTTGTTTGGTTTTAAAAACTTGTTTTTAAAACAAGTTGGAAAAATGATTTTAATGCAGTGGCAAATCTAGCGGTTGAATCAGTGTAAGACTTCGCTAGGTATTCGCTTTGATACCCGCCTCAATAACCAGCCCATCTTTCCCGTTCAAATCAGTCGAGAAAGTTGTGTAAATGAAGTCTGAAACATGCTAACAATGCTACCCATTGAAAACCATGGTCGCGCTAGCATTGCGGTGACATTTTGTTACGTAGCGATAAATCTAGCGGATAAACCAGTGTAAAACTTCGCAATGTATTCGCTGTGATACCCGCCTCAATAACTAGGCCTTTTTCCCGTTCAAATCGGTCGAGAAATTTGTGTAAATGAACTCTGAAACGTTGCTAGGATGCTACCCATTGAAAACCATGGTGCTTAGCATTGCGGTGACATTTTGTAACGTAGCGATAAATCTAGCGGTTAAACCAGTGTGAAACTTCGCAATGTATTCGCTGTGATACCCGCCTCAATAACTAGGCATTTTTTCCCGTTCAAATCGGTCCAGAAAGTTTGTAAAACATGTCGGAACGAAGTGGTTTGACTTTTTTCTGTAAAGTTAAGCCGTTGCTTAGCAACCGGTTCGTCTGCAATGCATATCAAGCCCATTTGAAAATAGAAACGGCTCTGTTTTAAAAAGTAAAGCATATATAAACATTCTGTAAAAAAAGGCGTCTTAATAGAGGTAGTCCTCTCCCGTTTAGAGTTTGAATGGTGTCAGTATGATTTAAAATGAAGGAGTTGTAAGGACATCGAAATCGCCTAGTAAACTCATAAAAAAAAAAAAAAAATGCGATTAGGACGCTTTCAAAACATAAACGGCTCCTGTTTCAAAAGTACAGCATGTATAAACATTCTGTAAAAAAGGCGTCTTAATAGAGGTAGTCCTCTCCCGTTTAGAGTTTGAATGGTGTCAGTATGATTTAAAATGAAGGAGTTGTAAGGACATCGAAATCGCCTAGTAAACTCATTTAAAAAAAAAAAAATGCGATTAGACGCTTTCAAAACATAAACGGCTCCTGTTTCAAAAGTACAGCATGTATAAACATTCTGTAAAAAAGGCGTCTTAATAGAGGTAGTCCTCTCCCTTTTAGAGTTTGAATGGTGTCGGTGTGATTTAAAATGAATGAGCTGTGATCAAATATAAATCGGCAGGTCTTATTTTTGTAATATATTTTTTTGACCTAACATGGGATTGAATGCGAGTTTGACACAGCGTTCTCTGTCCTTCTGGGCGATTTTTTCAGAAACCGTGCGTCCTATTTCAATGGAAGTAACATTGGAAGAGAGAGGACAAAAATGCCTACGTTTTGGTGTATAAATTGTGCCGGTAGAGTGTAAGGTGTGGGAGTTAGACGATAATGTTTGGGAGATTTTTGATACAATCTGCTACCTGGTTAAGCTAGAGGCCATTGTGACGTCACCCACTCTAGCTGTGTCCATTGACTTCAATGTAAAGTGGAATCTGACATTTTTTTATAAATAAATCTTCCAAACATTATCATGTAACTCCCACACCCTTCCATTGTACAGGCCCATTTATGCACCAAAATGTAGGCATTTTTGTCCTCTCTCATCCAATGTAAATTCCATTGAAATAGGCCTCACGGTTTTTGAATAAAGGGCCCAAAAGGCCAGAGAGTACAAAGACAGTATTTCTAATTTGGCCCTTTTTCCCAGTTTCCCATGCATTGTCAATGGGCCCAAAGAGTCGACGTTTTTGACGTGTGAAAACGTCAGCGCGATCGCTAAGAAAGTAATAGCACACGATTCCGCCCGAGCCGCACGTTTTGATGTATTTCGTGCATCTGTGCTGGCAACGGTGCGAGACTAGTAGCGAACAAAGTTTTGTACGGAAGAATAATAAAAAAGAATAAGTATGGCGGCGAAGAAGAAAGAGTGCCTTTTGCTATGCAAAAAGCCACACTGCAGTGCTCTGCACTGCAGTGTGGCTCTTTGCATTGCAAACGGCACCCTAATAAGTATGGCGGCCATTCATTTGAAAGAACAATAGAGTGCCTTTTGCTATGCAAAAGGCCACACTCCAGTGCTCTGCACTGGAGTGTGGCCTCTTTGCATTGCAAACGGCACCTAACTAGAAAAAAATTCCACAGAAATTTTGAGGGTGTGCCTTCTCTCCCACACACAAGCAATAACACACACTCACACACACACAGATGTGTAGGAGAGGAGTAGAGAGATATGCGGTGTGTGAGAGAGAGAGTGTGAGTGTGCACGTGAGAGAGAGAGTGCGTGTGCGTGTTGTGAGTGTGGAGAGTGCGTGTGTGCGTGTGTGTGTGTGGTGTGGTTTGGTAAGGTTGGCTCAGTGTGTTAGAAAGAGTGTGTGTGTGAGTGTGAGTGTGTGCGTGTGAGTGTGTGTGTTTGAGTGTGTGGTGTGGCTTGTTAAAAGGAGTAGAGAGATACATTTGTGTGAGAGGGAGTGAGAGAGTGCGTGTGCGTGTTGTGAGTGTGTGTGTGTGTGAGTGTGTGTGTGGTGTGGTTTGGTAAGGTTGGTTCAGTGTGTTAGAAAGAGTGTTGAGATGTCACTGAACATGTTCACAGCTGGAGCGGAATGTTCATAATTAGAGTCCTTCAGCAGGGGCATTGTGACATCACTCACTCTTGCTGTGAACATTCTTCTCCATTCAATTGAATGGGCCCCCCAAAAAGTCATGTTTTTGCCCTTTATGCGAAAACGTTATGTGCGATCGCTAAGAAAAGTAATAGCACACGATTCCGCCCCCCGAGGCGCACGTTTTGATGTATTTTGTGCATCTGTGCTGCCAACGGTGCGAGATTAGTAGCGCGCCAAAGTTTTGAACGGGAGAATAATAAATATTCACTAGAAAAAATTCCACAGAAATTTTGAGGGTGCCTGCTCCCCACACATAAGCAATAACACACACACACACACACACACACACACACACACACACACACACACACACAGATGTGTAGGAGAGGAGTAGAGAGATACGTGTATGTACAGTGGAAGGTGTGGGAGTAAGATGAAAATGTTTTGAAGATTTCTTTTCACACACAGTGTCACACCCTACTTTTGTTTTGTGACAGACTCAGATTGCAAACAGTTATCACTGAAGCAGACAGCCGTCCATCTTCTTGGTATTAGTCACATTTAGACTGTCGTGGAAATTAAAACTCAGCAGGATCAGAGAGAATTCCTTTAAACAGTATTAAAGCTTTAATTACGCAGCAGCTGCACGGAGACCTGTGTCACGCAGAACAGCGAACCTCCGCCTTCAAATTCAAATGGATATTTATATCCAACACAACGGAAGGGGAGGGAACAATCACAAGGGGGAAGTAACAGGGCGTTAACTTACAGGTAAATGGAGCTATGGGCTAACATGGAGATATAACAGGTTGTTAGAACAGCCCTCCCAGGGTCTTAAACCAATGGGAAGGAGGTTTCCTGCCGTGGGAACGAACAACTGTTCCTTTGAAGTTGTGGCGCGAAAAGCCTTTTGTCTCTGACTTCTGTGGCGCTGCAGCCACACTGAATTAATTAGTGTCTACTGTCCACCTCTGTGGATGTGGTCTAGCATCCCAACTCGATACAAATTTCTTCCTCCACAAGACCAATCCATCGCCGTGTTTCCCAAATCTTTGTACTGGAATAGATCAAATAAGCAGAACTGGCAACAAAAAATGGATCAGTAACACCAACACATATGGTCAAAATAAAACAAGTTTTAATTCCAGTGTTCCACATATGCATAATGCTGGGTTTATCTGGACAAAGAAGTGGGCATATGTACATCAGTAGGAACTCAAAGTAGTACAGACATAAATTGCAAGAGCAAAGGTGCGGCAGTGTGTAAAAACTAAATCTAAAGATCTATACATTGTCTACATCAAAATAATTAGACAAAGAATAAATCAATAGAAAAACAAAAAAAAAAAAACAATATATATACACATACACACACATGTGCATACATATCTACTTGACAGAGGCAGTCTCAACGCAACAACATGTAAAACACATCATAACATGACAATGACATGGTAACCTACACATCGGTTATGAACAAATAATTAACTAGCCATTGCGTGGTGATCAAACCCATATTATAGCGTCCATACTACATACACAGCCTTGAAGATGGAATGATATTTTGCCTCAAAAATAATAATAGTGCAACCAAAACAAGGACCTAAGTTGTCATTCAGTTCAGTGATAACCTTGTGACTTAGTCATATTGATTGAGATTCAGACCATCTTCGCTGCGTGCCTCACCGGAACTCCGGACAGCCGTCTTTGAATCTGACACAGAAAGCGCTAGCTCCCACTGCCGATGAAGTAAAAATACAGTACGTCATCTGGCAGGTTATGTAGCTGTCGATGAACTCAATGACATCTGGACAGTCCTCGGGATCCTGAACCCCCGGTGCATCTTCAATCCAAACCACCATATGAATATGAGGACTTCCTCTGGCTTGAAACTCCACCCGAAATAGGTAATCTTCCACTGGACCGATGGGCTGTGCAGGTGACAGGATTAGATCTGTCATGAGTGCATCCACTCTCTTCTCAAACATGCGCATGACAGTGACTGGGTTGCTCCGGAGAATCTCGCATTTTTCATTCCAGTCAAGCACTGAAAAGTCCCCTTCCTCGCCTTGAAATTCTCCTGCCGTCCCCGGCATTTTTCTTTCCCTTCCGCGTCTGGATCGACATGCTGCAGGTGGCCATGTGAGTCTCCGTTACAAACTGCGCAAAGAAGAGATAGCTTTGGTCCTTTGCAAAGCGGGTATCGACACAGAATAGCCTCGTGTTGAAATACCTGCTTGGGGACAACTTGACTTGCCTGACCTCATCCAGTGTGTTCCGTCCAGTTGGGAACTGCACAGGAAAGGCCATGGCTTCAAGCTTTGGTGTGGAGAAGAAGCCGACGGGTTTGCTTCCTTGGGCGGGAGCGACGCTGAATATTCCATCGCCATACGACAGGACTTCCTGCGCTATGTCAGGAGGCTGCATGCAAGTGTCCAGGGCCAAACCAGGTCTGAGGTCCTCCTTTTCTTTGTCCGCGTCACTGGGCCGCTGTTCATCCGTTGCGTCGGCAGCGGTTTCCATTTCTCCGTCTGGGTTGTCCCTTGCGGCATCCGTCCTCTTCTTCATCGACCGGCCGATCACCTTGGAGACTTTCAAACGTAGCGCTCTCATCTATCGCTACGTCGCTGTATTGCGGATGTGTGTCTTTCAGTTTTCTCAGGCCTGCCAGCACATTCTTCATGTTCACAGTGTAGAAGTGCTGATATCCCTTGTACTTTATTTTTCGCTTCAACTTTACCTGCAACAGCTGGGCTTCGGCGCTGGGCCTCGGGAGAGAGTTCACCGTGGTTTCCACCTCTGATGGTACACACACAACTGCACCGTGTACCGCTCTTTGCCGTCCCTTGGGCAACGCAACTATTTTATCAAACGGCAGGATTTTCGCAATCAACTGCCTTTCCAGCACATTTAACTCCTCCAGCTCTGGGGGAATGGGTGCTAGCTCCAGGCTATTAGCAACTGCGATGGACGGCATCCCTCCTTTGATCAGGTGGCTGTCACAGGTGTGGCAGATCCACTCCTGCATCCTGTCTTGCGGAACAGTACATGGGGCTGAGCACTCACCGTCACATACGTGGACATTCTTACCAGTCAAGCAAGCAGCCGCCACGCCAATGTTTTTGCCATATTTGGCTCTGTTGCAATGCCTTACCTGATTGGGGAACAGAGCTCTGTGGCACACTGTGCAGACACGTGTGGGCCCATGTCGAATCCTTTCCCAGAACGCAGAAATAGCAGCTTCCATTGCAGGGTTGACCACAGGCTGTGGAGTTTCCGGGCGGTGGCTTACCAAGTCCATGTATTTCCTCTTGATTCTCAGGGCACACTGCAACTTGTGACGAACATGAAGTGCAGCATTTGTGGCGAGTCTATGCTTTTGTTCAGGTGCAGCGGCGTACATGATGCATCGGGGTTGTTGTGGTATTTTTCCGTCACGTTCTTTTTCTGTCTGCTTTGATAAGCAGGATCGGTGCTGTACCTCTCCCTCAGGTACTTTTTCATGAACATTTTCTGTCTGCTTTGAAAAGCAGGATCTGTGCTGTACCTCTCCCTGAGGTACTTTTTCTGTCTGCTTTGAAAAGCAGGATCAGTGCTGTACCTCTCCCTCAGGTACTTTTTCTGTCTGCTTTGAAAAGCAGGATCGGTGCTGTATCTTCTGGTGATGTAATCCTTCTTTTGTTTGCGGTGATGACAGTCTTGTGCATATTTGGTTTTCATTGCATGCACTTTTTTCAGCCGAAATTCCAAACTGCTGGCATATTGCAGTTTGTCATATTGGCTTCTTTTAGTAGTTCTCAGGCCGTTGTCTCCAGGTGGTACGTGTTGCTTTTTGCACTCACTTGCTCTACGCACAGCTTTTCTTTGCCTTTCTTTGCTCAGTTTTGAGAAATCCTGCTGATTGAAGTCCAGATTCTTTGGTTGTCCATCATCGGTTTTGCTCCTTGGGATGTTGGTTTCTACACACGTCTGTGCTTCTGGTACCGCCGTTGTTGGCTTTGTCATTGCCACATCCGCCGACTGTTCTGGGGTCTCACTGAAACCGTGGTCACTTCAAAGGACACTGGCATGAGCTCATAGCTCGCATAAGGGCTGCGGTCTGCAAAAGCGCATGCAAGTGGTCAACCATGTCACTCAGCTCACAGAAAGTCAGCACCATTGCAGTTCCACTAGAGTGTGGTAAACCTCGTGCAGATCTGGAGTGGGAATCAAACAACCCATAGCGTCCTGTTCTGTCACGAAACACTGCAATGCACTCGGGAGCTACAAGGAGAAAAGCATGGCTGACATCTTGTGACAGGCACAAAACGATATCCTGGAAAACTTCCAGTCAGGGTTCCGTGCCAATCATAGCACTGAAGCAGCATTACTTAAAGTAGCAAATGATTTACGGCTAAGTGCCGATAGAAACAACGTTTCAGTTCTTATTTTACTTGATTTCAGTGCAGCCTTCGACACCATAGACCATAATATTTTAATTCACCGCCTTGAGAAGTCGTCGGTCTCTCTGGTACTGTACTAAACTGGTTCCGTACCAATGTAACAGAAAGAAAGTTTTTGTGCAACTTGGTGACAATGTTTCTAAGCATAGAGATGCTAGCTGTGGCATAGCGCAGGGGAGTATTTTAGGACCACTTTTGTTTTTATTATACATGCTTCCCTTAGGCAAGGTCATCCAGAATCACAATGTAAATTTCCACTGTTATGCCCACGATACACAGCTGTATGTCTCCGTTGAGCCAGATGACCCAAATGCTATGAGTGTTCTTACAGCCTGTCTAGACGACATAAATAAATGGATGGGCAAGAACTTCCTGAAATTAAATGAAGAAAAGACAGAGGTACTATTAGTGGGCCCTAAGTCAAAAAGAGACCGGCTGCTTACAAAGCTGGGAAGCCTGGCCAAACAGACAAAATCTGAGGTCAGAAACTTGGGAATCATCTTCGATGCTGACCTCAATTTTAAATCCCATATAGATAAGGTGACCAAGACGGCATTCTTTCACCTTCGAAATATAGCCAAAGTAAAACCCTTTTTAACTCTCCAAGATGCTGAAAGATTGGTACATGCTTTTATTTTTAGCCGCTTAGACTACTGTAATGCACTTTTTACTGGCCTGCCTAAGAAGTCTATTAATAGACTCCAAATTATTCAGAATGCTGCTGCCAGAGTCCTAACGAAAACCAAAAAAAGGGAACACATTACACCAGTCCTTGCTGCTTTGCACTGGCTCCCAGTCTCTTTTAGAATTGATTTTAAAGTCCTACTACTTGTTTATAAGGCTTTAAATGGCCTAGCACCTTTTTATATTAAAGATATTTTATCACCATATGTACCAACTCGAGCACTTAGATCATCCACAGCGGACTTACTCACTGTACCTGTGGCCAAACGAAAAAGTGGTGAAAGTGCCTTCTGTTATGTTGCACCAAAACTCTGGAATACTCTCCCACAAAACATTAAAACAGCAGACTCAGTTGACAATTTTAAAAAGCAGCTAAAACCTTTCTTTTTAATTTGGCTTTTAATTAATAGGTTGACTATACTTTTATTGTCTCTGTTTTAAACCTTAGAATTGAGTATGATTGTTGTGTGTATTTTCTTGATTTTTATTTTTATTATTCTTTTTACTTTTGTCTTATGCCTATGTATGTATGTATGTATGTATTCATATGTGTATATGTATATATATGCGCGTATATATGTATATGTGTGTATATATATATGTATATATATTTTGTATGCCTTACTTTCCCTGTAAAGCACTTTGAGCTACTGTTTGTATGAAAGGTGCTATACAAATAAAGCTATTATTATTATTATTATTATTAGCATACTAACAATACCTAAAATAAAACTGTATTTTGTTTTGTGACAAACTCAGATTGCAAACAGTTATCACTGAAGCAGACAGCCATCCATCTTCTTGGTATTAGTCACATGTAGACCAATCCATCGCAGTGTTTTGTACTGGAATAGATCAAATAATGCAGAACTGGCAACAAAAATTGATCAGTAACACGAACACATATGGTCAAAATAAAACAAGTTTTATTTCCAGTGTTCCACATATGCATAGTGCTGGGTTTATCTGGACATACATTGCAAGAGCAAAGGTGCGGCAAATCTGGACCTTGATACTCATGTGTCTGTGTGTGTGCACGCGTGTGAGCGAGTGTGTGTGAGTGTGTGCGTGTGAGTGTGTTTGAGTGTGTGGTGTGGTTTGTTAAAAAAATGTGTTTGTTTGGTTTTAAAAACGTGTGTTCTTAAAACAAGTTGGAAAAATGATTTTAATGCAGTGGCAAATCTAGCGGTTAAACCAGTGTAAAACTTCGCTAGGTATTCGCTGTGATAGCCGCCTCAATAACTAGGCCTTTTCCCCGTTCAGATCAGTCGAGAAAGTTGTGTAAATGAAGTCGGAAAACATGCTAGGATGCTACCCATTGAAAACAATGGTCGCGCTAGCATTGCTGTGACCTTTTTTAACATAGCTGTAAATCTAGCGGTTTAACCAGTGTAAAACTTCGCTAGGTATTCGCTGTGATAGCCGCCTCAATAACTAGGCCTTTTTCCCCGTTCAAATCGGTGGAGAAATTTGTGTAAATGAACTCGGAAAACATGCTAGGATGCTACCCATAGAAAACAATGGTCGCGCTAGCATTGCGGTGACATTTTGTAACGTAGCGATAAATCTAGCGGTTAAACCAGTGTAAAACTTCGCAATATATTCGCTGTGATACCCGCCTCAATAACTAGGCTTTTTTCCCGTTCAAATCGGTCCAGAAAGTTGTTTAAAACATGTCGGAAAGAAGCGGTTTGACATTTTTCATTTTTTCATTTTAAGTTAAGCCGTTGCCTGTTTCAAAAACGGTTCTTCTGGAACTGTGATCAAGCCATTTCAAAACATAAACGGCTCTGGTTTCCAAAGTACAGCATGTATAAACATTCTGTAAAAAAGGCGTCTTAATAGAGGTAGTCCTCTCCCGTTTAAAGTTTGAATGGTGTCGGTGTGATTTAAAATGAATGAGCTGTGATCAAATATAAATCGCCCAGTCTTATTTTTGTAATATATTTTTTTGACCTAACATGGGATTGAATGGGAGTTTTAGACAGCAGTCTCTGTCCTTTTTGGCGATTTTCTCAGAAACCGTGCGTCCTATTTCAATGGAAGTAACATTGGACGAGAGAGGACAAAAATGCCTACTTTTTGGTGAATAAATTGTGCATGTAGAGTGTAAGGTGTGGGAGTTAGACGATAATGTTTGGGAGATTTTTGATAAAATTTGCACCTGGTCAAGCTAGAGGCCATTGTGACGTCACCCACTCTAGCTGTGTCCATTGACTTCAATGTAAAGTGGAATCTGACATTTTTTAATAAAGAAATCTTCCAAACATTATCATGTAACTCCCACACCCTTCCATTGTACAGGCCAATTTATGCACCAAAATGTAGGCATTTTTGTCCTCTCTCATCCAATGTAAATTCCATTGAAATAGGCCTCACGGTTTTTGAATAAAGGGCCCAAAAGGCCAGAGAGTACAAAGACAGTATTTCTAATTTGGCCCTTTTTCCCAATTTCCCATGCATTGTCAATGGGCCCAAAGAGTCGACGTTTTCGCACAAAGTGCGAAAACGTCAGGCGCGATCGCTAAGAAAAGTAATAGCACACGATTCCCGCCCGAGCCGCACGTTTTGATGTATTTCGTGCGTCTGTGCTGGCAACGCTGCGAGACTAGTAGCGAGCCAAAGTTTTGAACGGAAGAAAAATAAAAAAATAATAAGTATGGCGGTGAAGAACAATAGAGTGCCTTTTGCAATGCAAAAGGCCACACTGCAGTGCTCTGCACTGAAGTGTGGCCTCTTTGCATTGCAAACGGCACCCTAACTAGAAAAAATTCCACTGAAATTTTGAGGGTGCCTGTCCCCACACACAAGCAGTAACGCACACACACACCCACAGATGTGTAGGAGAGGAGTAGAGAGATACGCATGTGTTTGAGTGTGTGCGCGTGACAGAGAGTGTGCGTGTGCGAGTGTGGAGAGTGTGTGTGTGTGTGTGAGTGTGGAGAGTGTGGCGTGTGTGCGTGTGTGTGTGTGATGTGGTTTGGTAAGGTTGGCTCAGTGTGTTAGAAAGAGTGTGTGTGAGAGTGTGTGAGTGTGCACGCGTGTGAGTGTGCGTGTGTGTGTGCACGTGTGAGAGTGTGTGTGTGTGAGTGTGTGTGTGTGAGTGTGGAGAGTGTGGCGTGTGTGCGTGTGGTGTGGTTTGATAAGGTTGGCTCAGTGTGTTAGAAAGAGTGTGTGTGAGAGAGTGTGTGAGTGTGCACGCGTATGAGAGAGTGCGTGTGTGTGTGCACGCGTGTGAGAGAGTGTGAGTGTGTGCGTGTGAGTGTGTGCATTTGAGTGTGTGGTGTGGCTTGTTAAAAGGAGTAGAGAGATACATTTGTGTGAGAGGGAGTGAGAGAGTGTGTGTGCGTGTTGTGAGTGTGTGTGTGTGTGTGAGTGTGGAGAGTGTGTGTGTGTGTGTGTGTGTGTGGTGTGGTGTGGTTTGGTAAGGTTGGCTCAGTGTGTTAGAGACAGTGTTCAGATGTTCCAAGAAGTCAAGTTTTGCAATTTATAGTGCGTGTGCGTGTTGTGAGTGTGTGTGTGTGTGAGAGTGTGTGAGTGTGCACACGTGTGAGTGCGTGTGTGTGTGTGCACGCGTGTGAGAGAGTGCGTGTGCGTGTTGTGAGTGTGTGTGTGTGAGAGTGTGGAGAGAGTGCGTGTGTGTGTGTGTGTGTGTGGTGTGGTTTGGTAAGGTTGGCTTGTTTTTCTTTTGTTTTTCTTAGACAGCACATACCAGTGTACTGAAGTACTATCTGGTGGATTTGCACTTTTACCTCCAGTATATTTTTATTCTTTTTATTTTATTTCTTAAATTATTGTATTTAGGTTTTACTCTGGTTTTTAAATATATTTATTATCCAGTATGTTGTTATGTCCTGTATGTCTTGTGTGTTATTTCACTCCTGTACCATTGTTGCTGTGACAAACCAAATTTCCCCGGGATTAATAAAGGCTATTCTATTCTAGTGTGTTAGAGACAGTGTTCAGATGTTCCAAAAGTCTAGTTTTTTTTGTTGGAAAAATGATTTTAATGCAGTGGCAAATCTAGCGGTGTAACCAGTGTAAAACTTCGCTAGGTATTCGCTGTGATACCGCCTCAATAACTAGGCCTTTTTCCCGTTCAAATCGGGTCGAGAAATTTGTGTAAATGAACTCTGAAACGTTGCTAGGATGCTACCCATTAAAAACAATGGTCGGCGCTAGCATTGCGGTGACATTTTGTTACGATAGCGATAAATCTAGCGGATAAACCAGTGTAAAACTTCGCAATGTATTCGCTGTGATACCCGCCTCAATAACTCAGGCCTTTTTCCCCGTTCAAATCGGTCGAGAAATGTGTGTAAATGAACTCTGAAACGTTGCTAGGATGCTACCCATTAAAAATGGTGGTCGCTTAGCATTGCGGTGACATTTTGTTACGTAGCGATAAATCTAGCG
>JAINUG010002209.1:0-12750 GCA_029706075.1 Aldrovandia affinis
CAATAAATAAATGGATGAGCAATAACTTCCTGAGATTAAATGAGGATAAAACTGAAATTCTACTTATCGGCCCCAAAACAAAAGAGAAATGCTAATTAAAAACTTGGAGGATTAACCCCTGGATCAAATCTGAGGTCACAAGCCTTGGTGTCATCCTAGACTCAGAACTGAATTTCAACTCCCATATAAATAAAGTGACTAAAACATCATTCTTTCACCTCAGAAATATAGCAAAGGTACGACCATTTTATAAATCAAAACGATGCTGAGAAGCTAATTCATGCTTTCATATCTAGCCGGTTAGACTACTGTAACTCACTCTTCACTGGTCTTCCCAAGAAAACCATTGAAAGACTCCAGCTCATTCAAAACTCTGCAGCTAGATTATTAACCAAAACTAAAAGGAGAGAACACATTAGTCCTGTCCTAAGCTGCTCTACACTGGCTTCCTGTAACCTTTAGAATAGACTTTAAAGGTCCTCCTTCTCACTTACAAAGCTCTAAATGGACAAGGACCTAACTACATAGCTAAATCTCTTACAAATTACACCAGCTAGAACACTGAGATCATCAGATGCAGGTCTATTAGAGATCACCAGAAACTGTCATAAGAAGGTTGGTGATGCGGCCTTTGTCAACTCACGCCCCAAAATTATGGAACACATTACCCATAAATATCAGAAGCCAACACACTAGACATTTTCAAAAGACAACTTAAAACCTATCTTTTTACCAAAGCTTTTTGATTAACTCTGACTTGCACTACTAAATTGATCTTGCACTATATATATTTTAATCTTCTCTGATTACGCATTCTGTGTAAAGCACTTTGAACTGCAATTCTTGTATGAAAGGTGCTATATAAATAAAGTCTTACTTACTTACTTACTTACTTACTTACCAGTTTTTACCATCGGCTGCTCTGCTCCAGTCCAGGGATTGTCACGTGGCGTGTGACAATATGTATATATACGTAGTGCCTTGTCAAAGTACTCAGACCGTCAGTATAAAATATGATGCTTGCATAAGTATTCAAACCCCTCGTATTAATATTTGGTGGCACCCTTCAACAGCTTTGTCTTTGTCTTTGCACACTGGTTGAGGTGATTTTCACCCCATTCTTCTGAGAAGAATTGCTCCAGCTCCCTCAAATTACTTGGATATTACTTCTGGACAGCAATTTTCAAGTTGTGCCACAGATTCTCAATGGAATTCAGGTCAGTACTTTGACTGGGCCACTCAAGGACATTCACTTTTTTGTATTCTTGAGCCACTCTAATGTCGTTTTGGCCCTGTGCTTTGGATCATTGTTCTGCTGAAGGGTTATTTTCTGCCCCAGCTTCAGTTTTTTGGGAGTCTGAAATAGGTTATCTTGTAGTATCTGCCAAACACTTTGCATTTTGGTCAGAAAGCTCAAATTTAGTCTCATCTGACCACAAAACCTTTTCCTACATCTTAGCTGGATCACTCATGTGCTGTCTAGCAACTCCAGGTGGGCTTTGAGATGTTTTGTTTTAAGTAGTTGCTTTTTCTTGCCACTCTGCCATACAGGCCAGTATTATGTAGTACTCTTGATATTGTTGACTGATGCACTATTAATCCATTCTCAGCCCACTGAACTCTTTAGGTTTTTAGAGTAATTGTTTGCCTCACAGTGGCTTCCCTCAAGTCTCTTGTTTGGTCAGTTTATGCAGGATCTGGGTGCTATGGTGCAGCTTCTACTTCTTGATTATTGAGCCATCCGTGATCACTGGGATATCCAAACCCTTAGATATTTTGTATCCTTCTCCTAATCTATGTTTTTTTTGATAACCAAATCCCTAGCATCCTGAGAGAAAGCTCTGTGGTCTTTCCTTCAAATTCACTTCCTGACCAGTGATCCTCACAAAGACGAGTGTTTTTGATCCTGAAATCATGACAATCACTGTTATGGCACAGAGGCCAATCAACTCATTGTGTGGCTTGTTAAGGTAATGTTTTGCAACTGCGTTGATTTACACCTGCCAGAGCACAGGGTTTGAATAATTTTGCAATGAACATTTTTCAATTTTTTATTTAATTTTACCACTCTCTCTCTCTCTCTCTCTCTATATATATATATATATATATATATATATATATATCCATCCATCCATCCATCGTCTACCGCTTGTCCTGTTCGGGTCGCGGGGGCAGCGTCCTAAGCAGGGAGACCCAGACTTCCCTCTCCCGGCCACTTCGTCCAGCTCTTCCGGGGAACCCTGAGGCGTTCCCAGGCCAGCCGAGAGACATAGTCTCTCCAGCGTGTCCTGGGTCTTCCCGGGGGCCTCCTCCCGGTGGGACGTGCCCGGAACACCTCACCCGGGGCGTCCAGGAGGCATCCTAACCAGATGCCCCAGCCACCTCATCTGGCTCCTCTCGACGCGGAGGAGCAGCGGTTCTACTTGAGCCCCTCCCGGATGACCCGAGCTCCTCACCCTATCTCTAGGGAGAGCCCAGACACCCTGCGGAGGAAACTCATTTCAGCCGCTTGTATTCGCGATCTCGTTCTTTCGGTCACTACCCACAACTCGTGACCATAGGTGAGGGTAGGAACATAGATCGACCGGTAAATCGAGAGCTTTGCCTTTAGGCTCAGCTCCCTCTTTACCACGACAGACCGATGCAGCGTCTGCATCACTGCCGACGCCGCACCAATCCGCCTGTCGATCTCCCGCTCCATCCTTCCATCACTCGTGAACAAGACCCCGAGGTATTTAAACTCCTCCACTTGGGGCAGGATCTCCTCCCCGACCTGGAGAGTGCACTCCACCCTTTCCGGCTGAGAACCATGGTCTCGGATTTGGAGGTGCTGATTCTCATACCAGCCGCTTCACACTCGGCTGCGAACCGCTCCAGCGAGAGCTGGAGGTCACGGCCGATGAAGCCAACAGGACCACATCATCTGCAAAGACCAGTGACCCGATCCTCAGGCCACCGAACCAGACCCCTCAACGCCCGGCTGCGCCTAGATATTCTGTCCATAAAGGTTATGAACAGAACCGGTGACAAAGGGCAGCCCTGGCGGAGTCCAACCTCACCGGGAACAAGTCCGACTTACTGCCAGCAATGCGGACCAAGCTCTGGCACCGGTCGACAGGGACCGAATGGCCCGTATCAAGGGTCCGGTACCCCGTACTCCCGGAGCACCCCCACAAGACTCCCGAGGGACACGGTCGAAAGCCTTCTCCAAGTCCACAAAACATGTGTAGACTGGTTGGGCAAACTCCCATGCACCCTCCAGGACCCCACGGAGGGTGTAGAGCTGGTCCACAGTTCCGCGACCAGGACGAAAACCACATTGCTCCTCTTGAATCTGAGGTTCAACCATCCGACGGACCCTCCTCTCCAGAACCCTGAATAGACCTTACCAGGAGGCTGAGGAGTGTGATCCCCCTGTAGTTGGAACACACCCTCCGGTCCCCTTTCTTGAAAGGGGGACCACCACCCGGTCTGCCAGTCCAGAGGCACTGCCCCCGATGTCCACGCGATGCTGCAGAGTCGTGTCAACCAAGACAGCCCCACAACATCCAGAGCCTTGAGGGACTCCGGGCGGATCTCATCCACCCCGAGGCCCTGCCACCACGGAGACTTTTTAACCACCGTGGCGACCTCAGCCCCAGAGATAGGAGAGCCCACCCCGAGTCCCCAGACTCTGCTTCCTCGCTGGAAGGCGTGTCGGTGGGATTGAGGAGGTCTTGAAGTATTCCCTCCACCGACCCACGACATCCGAGTCGAGGTCAGCAGCGCCCATCCCCACTGTACAGAGTGTTGACAGTGCACTGCTTCCCCCTCCTGAGACGCCGGATGGTGGTCCAGAACCTCCTCGAAGCCGTTCGAAGTCGTTCTCCATGGCCTCACCGAGCTCCTCCCATGCCCGAGTTTTTGCCTCAGCGACCGCCCGAGCCGCGCTCCGCTTGGCTCGCCGATACCCATCTGCTGCCTCCGGAGTCCACAGGCCAAAAAGGTCTGATAGGACTCCTTCTTCAGCCTGACGGCATCCTTCACTGCCGGTGTCCACCAGCGGGTTCGGGGATTACCGCCGCGACAGGCACCGGCGACCTTGCGGCCACAGCTCCGGTCAGCCGCCCTCGACAATAGAGGCACGGAACATGGCCCATTCGGACTCAATGTCCCCGCCTCCCCGGGACATGGTTGAAGCTCTCCCGGAGGTGGGAGTTGAAGCTCCTTCTGACAGGAGACTCTGCCAGGCGTTCCCAGCAGACCCTCACAACACGTTTGGGCCTGCCAGGCCTGACCGCATCCTCCCCCACCATCGGAGCCAACTCACCACCAGGTGGTGATCAGTTGACAGCTCCGCCCCTCTCTTCACCCGAGTGTCAAGACATGCGGCCGCAAGTCCGACGACCACGACCACAAAGTCGATCATTGAACTGCGGCCCAGGGTGTCCTGGTGCCAGGTGCATATATGGACACGCTTGTGCTTGAACATGGTGTTCGTTATGGACAATCTGTGACAAGCACAGAAGTCCAACAACAAAGCACCATTCTGGTTCAGATCGGGGGCCGTTCCTCCCAATCACGCCTCCAGGTCTCACTATCGTTGCCACGTGAGCATTGAAGTCTCCCAGCAAAAGCAGGGGAGTCCCCGGAAGGAGTGTTCTCCAACACCCTCCAAGGACTCCAAAAGGGTGGGTATTCTGAGCTGCTGTTTGGAGCATAGGCACAAACAACAGTCAGGACCCGTCCCCACCCGAAGGGCGGAGGGAGGCTACCCTCTCGTCTACCGGTGAACCCCAACGTACAGGCACCGAGCCGGGGGCAATAAGTATTCCCACCCCTGCTCGGCGCCTCCCACCAGGGCAACTCCAGAGTGGAAGAGAGTCCAACCCCTCTCAAGGAGACTGGTTCCGGAGCCCATGCCGTGCGTCGAGGCGAGGCCGACTATATCTAGCCGGAACCTCTCGACCTCCCGCACCAGCTCAGGCTCCTTCCCGCCAGAGAGGTGACATTCCACGTCCCTAGAGCTAGCTTCTGCAGCCGAGATCGGACCGCCAAGGCCCCTGCCTTCCGCCGCCCATCTCACACTGCACCCGACCCCTTTGGCCCCTCCCATGGGTGGTGGGCCCATGGGAAGGGTCCTACGTTGCCTCTTCGGGCTGTGCCCGGCCGAGCCCCATAGGTGTAGGCTCGGCCACCAGGCGCTCGCCCTCGAGCCCTACCCCGGGCCTGGCTCAGGGGCCCAGTGACCAGCGTCCGGGCAAGGGAAACGTAGTTCCATTTATGTTCGTCATCATAAGGGGTCTTGTGAGCCACGCTTTGTCTGGTCCCTCACCAAGGACCTGTTTGCCTTGGTGACCCTACCAGGGGCATGAAGCCCCCGACAACTTAGCTCCTGGGATCATTGGGACACGCAAACCCCTCCACCACGGTAAGGTGGCAGCTCAAGGAGGAGTATATATGTATGTATGTATGTATGTATGTATGTATGTATGTATATATATTTATTATATTTTTTTGCAAATGTGAGGAATTGTGGGATTTTATTAGTATGTTCTTATTCTGACCTGCAAAACTAGTCTTGGCGCCTATTATTTGTTTTGAGTTCTTGCAACGGTTTCTGATAAGGCTGATAGGAAGTCAGGCTGACGTAAGTGGCTTAAACAGATGATGTAGGTTGGACAGTCTTCCTGATAAAAAGTCAGGCTGACGTAAGTGGCTTGCGATTGGAGGACCTGGAAAACGTCAGCCAATCAGCAGAGACCTGATTTCGGACTTAGAGAAGAAGTTGGAGGAGGAGCGGGAGTTACGGACCGGGGAGAGAGAGCTGGATGGAGAGATTTGTGTTTGTCTGTTTTTTGATTCATGTTACTTTCTACTTGTCTCTAATAAATTCTGAGTTAAGAATTATTGGGTCTTAGAATTTGCCTCCTCAACGCCTCCTTTGATACACGACCTAACAATTTGGTGACCCCGAGCGTTAAGGAGCGAGGCGCAATGGCTGACGGGCGGAATGGCAAGCATGCCTGATCACTGATAAGTCCGACACTTACCGGCGCCAATCTGACAAGGTAAGCAGAAACCTTTTTCATAAAATTCTGCATTAGTCTAGGAGTGAAGTGTCAGACTGTTGGACGAGAAGGTCTAAATTTAGGGGAATTGTTTGTTATATTAAGAGAGACAAATAGATTGTGATATGCAGAGACACAAATGATATGTACATTCAGAGACACAACATTAGTTCAAACTCTTTAGGTAGGGGAGTGTACATTCAGCCGGTCTCAAACTCTTTATGAGCGAGAGGCAAGCCGTCTTGTAAAGTGTACATTCAGCCGGTCTCAAACTCTTTATGAGCGAGAGGCAAGCCGTCTTGTAAAGTGTACATTCAGCCGGTCTCAAACTCTTTATGAGCGAGAGGCAAGCCGTTTTGTAAAGTGTACATTCAGCCGGTCTCAAACACTTTATGAGCGAGAGGCAAGCCGTCTTGTAAAGTGTACATTCAGCCGATCTCAAACTCTTTATGAGCGAGAGGCAAGCCGTTTTGTAAAGTGTACTTGCGGGCGGTCTCAAACTCTGATACAAGTAGTTTGCGAATTGATTGGAACTGCGCGCAGCCAGTTGATTCAAGGCAGAATATTTGTGAGCGAGAGGCAAGCCGTACAGTAAAGATAAGTGGTTTGAATTAGTGGGGGGAGACCCACAGGTACCGGTATCGCCTGATCTGTTAGAAGAGTGAAAAAGTGCAAAGAGCAAAGTCAAATAAATCAAGAACGATCAGGATCTCAACTTTAAAATATTAACTATTAGTTTAGCAGCTGTGTTTCTGCATATCTTTCCCGTTTTTGTTTTTTCATTTCTGTCAGCTGACAAAACTGCAAATCCACTTCTGTGGTAAGGGGGCCATTTCAAGCACTAGAAGTGTTGATGTGTTGATACGATGCACACCCAGTGAAAACACACAATACTGTAAATTGAAGTGAGGTTTAACGGGTTTGTACCTGGTCCTTTGCGACAATTCTGGTGTTGAAACTGTGGGTTTTCTTATATATACGACGCTGAAAGGATATTTATTGACATTGGCAATTTGGGAAATTATTGTGATTCGTGTGTCTTGTTTAAAATACAAAATTAGGATTGGCAAAAGGAAATCATTGAAGTTTGTATGTCTAGATTCAAATAAATAAATTAGGACTGGCAAAAGGCAGTCCAAAATAGGTCAAAACGTAGGAATATGCCGGCAATTTGTGAGGAGTGTGTTGTGAGCTCAAATGGCGCCTGCGAATATTCTATGGGTTAAATGGGGTCTTCATGTGCTTTGAGATCTGGTATCATGTGCAAGTGCTTGTTTGCATTTGTGATCTTTTCTATAAATGTCTTCGCAATCGCAAAGTTGCTGTACAGGTGTAAGTCATTTTGTCTTGTAAAATAGCGCACGCGATGTATGAGATACTTGCTAAATGTTAGACAGCCTTCAGTATTACAGATAAGGGTGATTTTGGAAAGTGGAATTGTAATATTGTTATTATAAGTATATAGTTTACGTTAATAATACAATAAGACTTGTCGCAACCACGGGTCCGGTAGGATAAGGGCCGTGGCGAATGAGCCCCGATTTATAGTCGAATGAGCCGAAATAAGGGACATATTTATAGTTGCATGAGCCGAAATAAGGGACATATATAACGGATAAAGATAATGAGTAAATGACATATGCTCACCCTGTTTCCCAATAAAGAAAGTAAACACGCACGCATTCCTGGCCATACTACAATATATGGGGACTTAATGTCGACAAGTCTTAATTTAGAAATGTAGATATTTGAAAAATGATGTGTTGATTGTGTTTTGTTGAGATGAAGGGGCAGAGTTTAGATAGGGGAGAAGACAAAGTGGGAAGTTACTACGAATTATGTCTAAATGTGAGAAACAAATACATTGCTTATAGTTATATAAAGTATATTATAAGAAAAATAAGGAGTCGGAACACCGCTTCGGGAATGTTTTAAAGGTCTTTATTCAGCAGACTTTCTTTAAAGACCATTCAGTTTCAACCAAGGGCAAACAAAACAGCAGAAACTGAATTTAAAAAGGAGGGGGCAAAGAGGAGTGAGCAGGAAGAGATTGTTTCCAAGGGCACCAGTGAAACATTTTTCAGCGTCAATTCTTTACAATTAGGGGCACTTTCCAACATTTTTATGTTTGCTCTTGGGTTTTAATAAACCATTTTCCTTATATTGAGTTATTGAATTGGGCTATTACATCCCGGTTTTCATTCTAAGTGCTATGAGGCACCGTTTTGGTACAGTTTGGTACCACAGCGAGTCATTCGCTCGTGTAGATTTCTTTAAAAAAATTATAATAATCAAACGTAGGCTATTGATATGTGTAAGCATATACATTTCCTAGATTTCCCAATCTAATTCATTTTCCAGCTCTTTGTTATAACCTTTCCTCTGCTTCTATTTTAAAGGTCCTTATTACGACAGATGTTCTTAATAGTTTAGTTTACGAAGTTCAGCACTTTATTGGGAAATTTTCCTTGTTTCAGGTTTAGTCTGTTAGTTATTTTATCTCACCTCCATCATAATTTCAGTTTAGTGCGCCCGATAGCGTTTCATTTGTAGTTTGGGGCATTGATAGTTAGATTCTTTAAAGACCATTCAGTTTCAACCTTCGGGCAGTCTTATAATTTGCGGGTAGTCTTATAATTACGGGTTTCTATATTTTTGTCCTGATATTTCGCTACTGTTCGGGAGCGTGTATGAGCTCGGTTTTCCATTTTTAGTGTACTTTCAAGCATTCTTACTCGAATGCGTAATCTTTCTGTGGGTTTGATTTGTTATCTGTTTCCCTGGTCTCCGGAATTTAAGTACAACCTTTCCCATGTTTTAATTACTTCGTCCCTTCAATTAGATATTCTAGGAATACTGTTTTTAGCGTGTTGAGGAAAATAGTTCGCTAGCATACACCTATGTTTGAAAGTTCCGTGGCAGAGTGAATGGTCAGTGAATGAAAGGAGAGAGAGAATGGGAACAATAAAGGTAACACTCTCGCGTAATAATTTTTAAAGGTAGCTACCCCATTCCAGTTGCCTGATGACATTTTTCCTTAAGTTGTTACATTAGTAACAAAAGGGAGGGAGTGTGAGGAAAATTTTAATTAGGCCTTTCGACCGGTCGTTTCCAGCTTGCTGAATGAGTTGTTTATGCTTCCACTAACGGGTCAAACATTGTCTGGATACGGTGTACCATTCAGGAAGAGATAAGCGAGTGTTGCTAGAAGTGGGAGACAACTCATGTGGAGGAATGAGAAACATTAAGATGTTTGGGTTGGAGAGCAGGAAACGTCAAGGTCAGTTCCTGAGAATGAGTTTGATTATTGTGCTGTATAAATTATTGGATTTGTCAAAACATGCCACACAGCACACATTCCCCTATGATGGTTCCTATTCCTTTTGATTTTGGTGATTGGTGTTTCTGAAGTAAATAGGCAGGGGAGCTATGGGAAGGCCGCAAAGGGGCCCACCTAGAACACCAGGTTGGACAGCAGGTCCCAGGCCACAAGGGCCACCAGTAAAGCACCAGTACAGGAATATGAGTATTGGGGACAGGAGGAACCCCTGTATTGAAACACAGATACTGGGAAGATAAAACGTGTGTTTGGGCGCTAAATAAATAAGCTAAATAAATAAGGTTTCATTCAGGGGCAATGGGTGAAATTCCTACAGCCAAAGGGATCTCAAGGGGAGAGATGTATTATTATTATTACTATTTAAATACTCTGATGTTCTTCATGCGAAGCAATTATAAAACCTCAAATTTAAGATCACAGTCTCGCTTCCTTTGAATAGCAAGGGTTTAAACAACCAGTTTTAAATTAATAAGATGATAAACGTCCACCAGCTGGGTCCGCAGCAATTCCAATGCAACAGTGCACTGGACCATCATTGATGGTTTGGGCAACCCACCCCTTCTATTCTCGTAGAAGTTGATGGAAGCCCCACATTGGAAACTGAGGAGTCTGTGGTGGATGACACCATCCTGAACTGAGATAAAGGGTGAGACTGTTTTCTGGACAATTAATGTGTAAAAGAATAGACCCGCTCATGGAGCTGTTCCTAGTGTACAGACTGGAGGAAGTTTAGGAGGATTTAGGCGGAGTAATTGTATGTGACACTTACCGCTCGAGGGTAAGTATTTGATAAATGTTTTATGACTATATGGAATAAAATCATAAAAGGAGAGAGGGCAGGAGATTGGGTTGAGCATGTGGAAAGAAAAGTTTGGGAAGTTGAAGGTCCGCAATGTGGCAAGATTGTGAATGCAATTAGGGGGAAAGCTGATAAAGCAAAGCAAAATAAATATGGAATCAAGTATTATATATAATAATATTATATTATATAAAAAATAAAGGTGCGTGCGCTATGCATTAAAAAACAGTGGTGTCAGGTGGAGGGAGATTGAACTACCCTAAACCAGGGCAAGAAACTATTCTTTTCGAGGACGCTGTGATTACGTAAAAATGTTAGACTGTGTGCAAAATAAAAACGAAGTGATAATGGCTCAAAAGTAACAAAAATTACTATTGAATGTGATAGAATACTAATGGGTTGTCAGTCACATCACTTGTATAGGTACTGTGGAAATAGTTTAAATTCTATACAATTGATAAATTGGGATTACATGTGGATTGATATACTGCCAGTCATGCACAACTGTGTGAATTTATTAAGTCGAGCAGATAGCCCCAGAATCTTACCCCTGACTTTTAGACATAAGATATTTTGAATATGAGTGTTTCTGGAACATACACTAAATAAACAAAACGAGATGTTTTAGGCACCATGTATAGTTGTGAAATTGACTGGAATTCTAGTAAACTTGAGTGAAGAGCAGAAATGATTATTTGAACAAATCAGGTAGCATATGTTTCATTATCGAAAAATGACCCGAATGTGAATGGAGATGTGGGTTCTTGGGTTAGGAAAACCTGCATCCTGATACTGCAGCCCCCAAAGCCTAAAATAAAATAAAAACATGATATTTTATTTTTTATTTTATTTTTATGAATGATAAATTTCTGCGAACCTGGATGTGTAATTATAACAATTTGATGCAGCCACTGTTAGATTGTATTTACAGCAACCAACGGAGGCTCGAGATCCAATCAAATGGACTCGAAGTCATGAAGCCTTTGAGCAGGTAAAACAGTTTGGAGAGGTAAGCAAAGACCAATTGCTTATTACTCCACAGAACTGGATCCTGTAGCAAGAGGACTGCCATGCTGTTTACAAGCTATAGAAGCAGCAGCATTAGCAGTAAAAAGCCTCACAAACCATAGTGTTATACCAACCAATGAGTCAGATACCACATGTAGTTTCTGTATTACTACATAAACAAAATATACATTCTTGTCACCAGCAAGACAGAGTCATGGCGACTCTACTCTGAACAGACCCTAATCTAACAATTGTAAAATGCACCACACTTAATCCGGCTACCTTGCTGACAACTGCTGAGGATGGGATCCTCACGATTGTGTAGCTGAAACATATAGGTCTGTGGTGTACACCCTGGGTTAATGGACACACCCATTCATGGCTGCCAAGTAACATTCAAAGTGGGATCCTGAAAAAAGAATGACTTCAAAGCGGAACCAATAACACATGCACCATTGATACTGGAACTGATTGTGAGATGTAAATGTGCAACACATGCGAAAGGAACAGATGAGGTGTCCCTGGGGAATGCATTTCCGCAGACTTGCTGCAAAAAGAAGCAGCTGCAGACACTCTCTTGAGAGACATGCAACAAGCGAGTGACCAGATAAAGCGAATCAAAAATGTACTGAGAACGAAAGTGCCATAGCTGCAGAGTTGAGTCATGGCATATGCCATGTCTCAAGAGGAGGGGGTAGATATGATAAACAAACCTTAGCACAATTTGAGTGGGAAAAAAATAAAAAATAAAAATAAAATAAAAAAATATATATATATATATATATTTGTAAAAGGTGTTTAACATGTTTTGACTATTTGAATCTTGGATGATGGATTTAATCCACCTCACAGCAAGTGAGGGAAAAAAGAGATGATTAGTAATGATTGACCATTCTCCAGGTTGGGTAGAAGCATGCTACCAAAAAAATTGATGCACAACTGTGGAAAAAAATAAAATAAAATAAAAATAATAATAATTTGTAGAGAAATAATACCTAGATGGGAAAAGCCTATCACCTACCGCAATTTGGAATAGAATCACCTGGACGGGACCGTACCAGGTGATTGAAGCTTCGGACAGAGCTGTTCGGGTCCAAAAGGAGGGAGATACGAAGAAAACCACCTACGCACACTGTTCCAAAACAGACACACCCACACGCACGCTCACACAAACCAGTAACAGATTAAAAGAACTACCTAAGTGGACACCAGATAACCCAGATCAGAAGTGAATGACACTGTGTTGACTTCAAGTCATGTCTGTTGTAATTTGTTATGTTTCAGGCAATTAAAATGTAACTTTTATTGTGAAAGACACTTCGCACTGTGGACTCTTATTTTGAAACGCCCCTCTCCCGGAATGAGAGAAATGCCTTTGTTAGAACGGAAGTGCTTGGTTAGAGAAAAGTTTGTCTAGAAGGGAGAAGACACATGTTTGCCAGCCGTCCAGCTTTTATCGTTTCCATCCTCTTACAAACTCCAAGCAGGCAATGCCGTAAGTTTATAATTAATGTTATAAAATAAGACAATGTTAAAGTGTGTTTGATAAATGT
>JAINUG010000221.1:0-115000 GCA_029706075.1 Aldrovandia affinis
ATGATGTCTATTGCTGTATTACTGCATTGATCTCTTGCGCGTACTATGATTGTTCCTACCATGTGCTTAATGTACATATTGTCAGCCGCTCTGGATAAGAGCGTCTGCTAAATGCTTAAAATGTAAATGTAATGTACAATGTATTCGGAAATCTAAGAGCATCAACATGTCATCTGCTGCCTGATTGTTTCCTATTATTATTATTATTATTATTATTATTATTAGTTGTAGTAGTAGTAGTAGTAGTAGTAGTAGTATTACCAGATTTAACACATTGCTTAAGCTATATGTAATGATTTGCACAATAAAGTTATTAATAAATTAAAACAACATAAGCTAGGCTACTTGTGGAAAACAAAACAAAAACACACATTGGTTTTCCAAAACTACCCATATTACCATAATTGACACATCCTTGAAGGGAATGTATTTAATATACATATTATGGTTCCACACGTGTAAAACATTTCGGTCAATCTATAGGCTATAAAATGTCCAATAATGCAGTGGTTTGCAAGAGGAAGAATGACAGCATTGTCACTTCTCGAAGATATCGCCAACCGCGCAATAAGAAGGGAACGAGTTATTCGAGATTTTGACCTCAGTTTTAAATCAGACCACTTTTTCTTTACGTCCTTCAGGGACCTTTGCTGCCCACCCCCTCGTTCACAGCCTGGGCTACAGACTGCTAGGCCACGACTTGGTTTTACTGGTAAAGCTACTGGAAAGGCTCCCAAACAGTGTCCCTGCACGCATCTGCACCTCCGCCAACAGGACCTTGATTTCGGCCTCGCTAAAATTATTTTTCTTGCAGCTCGCCATTATCAGGTACAGGATTTGTGTTTTGATTCGAGCTCCTTTATATGCTAATGATATTAATTAGGGGGCGTTTACAAGGCTGGAGATCTAAAACCATTCAGCTCCGCACAATTTCAAGATCATTTGTGATTTAGAGATTTCACATCTGGGGGAGTGGCGTACGCACGTTTTTTTGTGCGTACGTTCAGTTTCTCGGAATCACACTTACGCACATTTCAGAAATGATCTTAGATCAAATGTAGGATGGTTTCTACGCAACTTTTTATAAATGAGGCCCCTGGTGACTGAGACAGCCATGGCATATGGTTTACATTGTTTCTGTGCTCACCAAACCATTCACTGACCACTCATGCTTTGTGGATGGAGAAAATGCTCCAAGGCATCATTTAAGAGAAGTGTCATCCTGGAACAGACCACTCCCATTAGGATAGAACTGCTTCACCATAGGATGAAGGTGATCACTCAGAATTGCTTCGTGTTTATTGGCGTTTAATTTGCCCTCTAAGGGGTTGGGTCGACCTAAACCATGCCAGGAAAATGCACCCGACACCATAACAGAGCTGCCAAATACCCTTCATTTATTTGAGTGTTTCCTTTATTTTAGCAGTTACCTGTACTTTACACACTGACCATTATGATGCCTGCTGAAAGTATTTTAAAAATTAGATGCATGGCATGTCGATCATTTCAGAAATGTGCATATATACAGTATTATAGTGTATTGTGTTTTAAAAAACAGGTTGCAGAAACAAAGATCCGGTTTCATAAAACCTACTCAAAACACCTACAGATTACAATCAAACCGTCTGACATCTGAAATGACAGCGACATATAGCAGGGTTTGAAAGGACACAAATACCCTGTGGCATCTTGTAAAACAAATACAGATAAAGACCTGGTGTGTGACATAAAAGTTTAGAACAAATACCATGAGATTGTTAACCACACGAAGCAATTTGTTACTATGGAAATGTATAGAAAACGAATAACCACTGATTTGCATAAACAGGCAGTGTTAGTTTATTTACAAGCCACGCTACATATCCAAAATTAGACAGACCAAGAAAAGAGAAATCTACTAAAAAATGACTAGTCGCATGATGTCAAACTATAAGTATCAAACTAATATCAAACTCTACAATTGACTCATTGAACCAAACAAATAGAATATGGAAATCATATTGGTAAGGACTGTACACGTAACCTTAGACTTTGTGGTGTAATTTCTGCATGATGTTCCTCTCCTGTGAAGTTCTGATATCATGTTATGAACATCATACGAAAGCAATTTACTTAGGCTACTAATATTCATATATTTTTCTCTGTAATCTAGTATTTTGGAATGGTACCTAAAATGTAGGCAATTTAGCATGCCATGTACTGCTTATACTTTGTGGTCTTTGTAGCAACTGTATTTTTTCACTTTTCCAAACAGACACAAACTGAATAAAACGATGCTAACTACGTACATGAGCTCTATCCCACACCACACCAAAAACGTATTTTTAAACCAGTAATTAAAACCATGGACCATAAAATAAATAGCAGATGCTTAATTTCTCTGGTCTTTCTTCTGCCACTATAGAATATGTCGACGTCCTTTACTTTAAACGTCATCATTAAATCAATCGATCATCGATCACTGTCACTTCCATGGACCTCACACATCCAACAGCTCGATAATCAAGGTATGTTGGTAATAGCAATAATGAATTTGCAGAGTCAATATATCGCTGTCTTTGATAAGGTTATTGACCATAATGTATGTTTGCGCTCAGTGACTAATTCTAATTCGGAATCTAGCTGTACGCCCTCCCTCCCTAAATTGTGGGGGAAATACATGGTAGCCTACATACGCTTCGCTATACGTCAAAGACAGCTCTAATGATTGATTGTATTAATTAATTTACAGGAGAAATCTATAATTTAATCCATGTAGCCTACAGTATGGATCACTTATGCACACGATTGAGCACCATGTAAATGAAAGAAAACTGACTTTCCTTCCGCTCATGAAGCATGATACACATTTGCAGCGGCAGGCATAGGCTATTAGAATCTCATGTGCAATACTCGTATTGCAACTTTACTGGAGTTTGATGCATATAAAATAACATTGTATTCAACGCTAAATTTGAAATCAAGTGTTTTCCACGGGCTTTTACAACCCATTATTACACGTGTAAGAGAACAAAAACGACTTCAACCACTGACAAGCGCATAATGCGGATCACAGGTCCTAATATCTCTGTGACTGTGCAGTTGAGATGAAAGTGAAAATGCAATATGCAATTTTGTTCTGCGTGTCAAACTCCAGAAGACAGTCTCGGCATTCAATAACACCAATGGAAATAGATCCATAACTAAATTAGGTTTTTAATAATTACAGACCCACAGAAGTGGCACATTATGTTTCAGATACGTTACTTGTCAAAAACAAATGTTAGGACAGAAGCAACAACAAATACAGTATATTTTAACCACATTTAAGATTGTTATGAATAGTGCTTGCATTTGTTTTGCTGTAAATGTTAAATATGTGTGCACATATACAACTATTTATCTTGAGAATCACATGTATCATGGATAAGGGCCAATTCAAAGTCAATGAAAGTATTTTTCAGACACATTCAGACGCATCACATTGTGAACATTTTTTGAAGCCTGCTGCAATCATGAGCTTCAAGCACACAGATGCAGAGGATGCCATCTTGTGGTTTCAATAATGCCGGGTGTCTGGAAACACTGGAACATACAATGACAGTTCATTCCGTCCTTTCATACTCAACTGGGAAATGATACACGGGCAGTTGCGCAAGTACTGAAAAAAAAAAAAAAAAAAGAAAAGTGTTTTTTTTTGTGATTAACGTTTCTCACCATTAAACTTTAATAATTGCTACGGTCAATGCAGATTCAGTCAATCTATAAGGAAAGCTTGAATTCCCTCCAAAAATTAAAGGCTAACAGTAAATCGAAAGCTAACCAGTCATCATTATTTTTTATAAAGAATTACAAACTATTAACAAGTCAAGGACACATTATCTTTTTTTATTTGAAAACATAGTTACCGGGCCCTACAGTACCCACTGGCAATAACATACATGTACAAGTAAGATACAAGTACCCCCCACGCCCCACACAAGGGTTAATTTTCACCAGGCTACCTCCATACCTCCAGCATTCGCGTCAGGAATAGAGCTAAACACTAATTAACTGCCAAGCCTTCTCCAATAGTTAACCAAGTAATACAGGAGTGTAAATGATTCATCCTAAAGGAGAAAACTCCAGAGAGTTGGTTGAAATTGTTGACAATGCATTCCAGAAAATAGAATGTAGTGAAAATGTGTAATTCTGACTGCACAGTTGTGAGCACTTCACGATCCTCTCGAAACACATTTATCATTAACTCACAATAAAAAAAGCCTCATATTTCCAGTTAACTTCACGGACTGATAATTCATATATTTATAGGAAACGTATTATTTGCATGATACCAACGCTGAGGTGTAACCTCAACTCCCTGTTGGAAGGCTGCAAGGTAAACCTTGCAAATGTGTTACTGCAAGAAACATTACTGCACAGTATTTTGATCAAACAATTATTTGATGCAACATATCGGTTCTTTACAAACCAAGTCAGACTGCATACTGTGGCCTACAATCCAAATCAAAAAGCAAAATTCTAACATTACTATCAATACATGTACTGACATTATTAAATAACATATAAAATAAAGCATTAAGACCCAGTGGCTCAATTGCAACAAACTGTATTTTGTTAAGACCGGGAGACCTGTATTTACAAAACGGGTATCTTTGAAAAGCATGCATACATAATCATTGGTCTTAAGCCTTCCCTGCAGCTCATTGTCAAACATAGAGAAGCCAGACCTGCTCCGATTTCACATGAAACACGTGTTTTCATATTTTTGCATTATTTTGATAACCTTAAAAGAACTACACTGAATGGAGTGAAAAAGGGGCCTTACTTTAACCTAGTCACTTCTGCAGATACACTGTGCACAGCACTTATGAGAGACTGTAGAGACAGTTTACAAATCTGTGACTATGTTTTCAGAATGACTTGAACTTAATGACTATACTGTATGTAGTGGTCACGGTTACTGAAATGAATTTCCTCTTTTTCCCAGTTTGGTCAAGTTCTTCATCGACAAATTCTACCCACTTCCCATGGGACTCAAAAAAATCTTGTTCGCAGACTTACAAAAACGTCCAATACAAGGGCTTTTGTATGGCCCCTCGAATCTTAAATATTCAATAAAATCCATCATATTATCTTTTGCGCAAATACATATGAGCTTTAAACCTGGATATTTTAGACACAAAGACAAAGGGAACGTGGGATTTTTTTTAACCACCCCTTTCACTTAAGAATTAAATTCAGCCGCAAATTCTGAGCTGCGCCAATTTTATTTGAATATGACATAAGCAAGTGCACAGCTGGAGATGTTTTTTGTACCACGGCGAGGAGTAACGAACTGGTTCGTAGCTCTGCACAATTGTCAGTTACGTTCATTGCAACTGGTCCACCGTGTCTTACAGCCGAACGCATTCAGATGATTACTTTAAAAATCGACGACGACCACCAAAAAGAATACAAAAATAAAAATTGTAATACTGGAAGGAAGCATGGAATCTATTACTCTCTCAAATGTACAGAGATCCAGGGGAGGCCTTTCCTGCCCGGTCAGAGCTGGTCTTCAGCAAAACCCTCCACTTGGTGGGCGGAGACACAGACTGGCAAAAGGTTCAAGTACTGCAGCTGTAGTGAGGGATTTTGTTCTGTTAGCGCTCAAGGCCATGTGAGGAATAAAGAATATGCTTCTAGATAGTCACTTATGCCTCACTTAGAACCTGCGGGGAGAGGGGAAAATATAGTCAATGCGGATTGCAAGGAAATCACAGTGCCTCTTTTTGCATTGCGTAAGTACATTTGCAACAACAGAAGTTTGTTGTAGAGACTTGAAATGCATTAGCCTAAACCGTGACTCTGAAGTTAAATGGATCGCTGTCCTAAAATGCTCACCTTTCTTGCGAACTCGGGGAGAATGAACGCTGCTCTGTGGATCTCTGGGTTGTAATATTTCAGATTCATACCCTCCACCTCGTCCCTCGGCAGTTCTCTCACAGGTTTACGGAAGTCTGTTACCTAAGCACGGACGCGAAACACAAACACCGGCACACAGACAGATCCCCGTCACGTTCATAAAAGCTACGCATACAACGCAAGGTGGCAGAGAGAGTGTTCAAAAGATCAATGGGAAAGTAGAAAGCCACATCACTCACTGAGTTTTTACTGCAAAGCATGAAGCCTATCTGCCCGCTGGGGTAGGTAGGGATGGTGCAGTAGGCATAGTCCACAACGGGGAACAGAGTCTTGCAGAAGGTGCGCATCTCTTTAATCAGCTCCAAATGGAGCCACTGACACTCCCCTATGGGTTGGTTACAAAAAGGAAATGACTTTGGGGTGCTTGTCCACCATTCTCATCCATGCTGTGCCCTGTTCATTTCCAACACATCTGGTCTCTTTCATTTGCCACAGTCAAGGTGACCTTAAACACTTTGAAAATCTTCCACAAAACATGTTCATCAAATAGACAAAACAGACAGGCAAATGCATTATTTCCATCATGGGTGTATAGAAAAATGTGTATAACCTTGCTATTAAAAACGGTTGTTTGTTAGTTATGGGGGGGCATACTGCAATTAGCAATTGTGCATCAAATATTGTGTTACCTTGGCAACAGAGAATCCCACCATCCCGCAGGGCTGTCTTCATGAGCTGGTAGTAAGACTCCTTGAACAAGCTCTCGGCAGGACCTGGACGACCCATTCATCCAAAAAAGAAGACGGTAACATGTTAACGAAAACTTTCGACCACGCACCACCGCTGATTTTAATCATGCAGTGCCGTTTCTTACCATTGATCTAGTGTGACACAAAAATATTTGAAAATGTCAATGGCGCAATTGATATAATCAGAGTTAAACCATTCTTGTTCTTACCAACGGGGTCAGAAGAATCTGTAATGATGACATCAAATGCATCCTGATTCTGTTTCATGAACTCAAACCCATCTCCCACGTTCAGAGTAAGTTTGGGACTGAAGAAGCCCTTCGCCATCCCAGGAAGGTACTTCTTAGACACATTAATGACATCCTAAAAAAACAAAGATCTTAAAAAGAGAAATCCCCCGGCCCGGATCTATAAGCAAACCGTGCTGCCGGCACAGCCGTGACGCGCACCGATTTTGAAATGTGTACAAACAGCATCCTGCGATGGATTGCTGTACCTCGTCAATCTCGCACTGGACCACTGACTCCACCAGCGAGTGTTTGACCACCTCTCGCAGGACTCCACCGTCTCCTCCACCGATAATCAGGACCTGGGAACAGGGGAGCACTTCCATTACCAAAGCAGCTCAATGCCACAGGTGGCAGTGCGGCAGAGCAGACAAGAGATTAGACTCGTAACCATGAGCTCGGACTCCTGGGAAGGACACTGCTGGTCCAAGCACAGCACTAACCCAGAAAAGAAATGGGTTATTTCATTATAAATAGGGGGGGAATTAAGCTAGGTTAAGTTATTCCGGATACAGCCATCTGCACTAAGCAAATAAGTTACATTACCAATATTAACCCATTGGCGATTGATCCACTTCCTATTTAATTGAGATAGTTTTGGCAAATGAAATGATAGCTACCTTTTTAGGACAAGGGTGGCAGCACAGAGGAAGATTGGCAATCATTTCTTGGTAGGAAAACTCGTCACGTTCAGTACATTGGATAACGCCATCCAAAACCAGAACATTTCCATAGGTTTTACTGTGGAAAATGACAATACAAATGTTTTCTTGTTATGCGTGAGAAGGGCTTAAAGGCTCATCAATATGTTCAGTAATTCTGCATCTCAAGGTAGTGCTCTACAACAACCATGTTGGTATTAATGTCAAATCAATCCGATTTGAATCTTCAAAGAGGTCCGGGAGAAGTTTTTTTCAGCAAAGGGAATCGATCAATTTACCACAAAAACTAAACATTACACAAAGTGAATGTAATACTTAACACCACATCAAAGTATTAAGCCATCTAAACGGTTAAAGCGAATAATAAAGTGCTCGCTAACTAATATCGTTCGTACCCGCCGTAGCTAGGTATTATTGACAGTGTTAATTATGACTTTTTAAATGAGAGTTCTTTCATTGAAATAGCTGTATAGCTCAGTTACACATTTCCTACAAAACTAGCAAGCTAGATAGCGAACTTAACCGTGCAGCCAGATAGGGACTGAGACAGCCAAAGATCGAGGTCTGGAATACACCCTTGGCTTTCTTTACAACGCGATGCACAGACACGGCGGAGCTAAAGTTAACCACTTTAAATTAATAATGACGCAATAGAGCACGAAGAACGTGTCAATTTGACACAGCACACTTTCTGTCGCACTTATCTCACGCTGATCGTATCACTTCAATATTGATTTTCACACTTGATCCAATGTGGATGCTGCCACTTCATCAAACTCGAATCGAGCCACATCTTGGGTAGCTAGTTAGTTGACAAAATAGCCATTTATATCAGATAAAGCTAACGTAGCTATTCGAAGGGGGATCATTAGAATCTCTTAATCGCTAATGTAAACAACTAGCTAGCCAGATGGAAAAACAGGTTTAGCTAGAAAATAAAGTCTAATTCCTGGCACCATCTCCAAGATTATCGCTAAATAGCAACATAGCTACGTGTTCTATTTTAATTCGGTAGCTAGCTTGACAGTTAACAAATACTTGCATACAAGCAAATATATAAGAGAATGAACTTGCTAGGTAGCTAGCTAGCTAGTTACAAAAATAGCTAGCGCTCGCTAAATCAAAATAACCACGGTAGAAAATCGGGCAAAACAGTAGAATAAATATTTCCCAGTTTTTTGTCCCTTGACCTCAGGGTGATTTCATGTTATTTACAAAGCAAAACAACTGACCTCTTAAAAACCATGACATCTTGAAATTTTGATTTTTGATGGTACAGAACCTCCTCTACTTGAAGACTCATTGCTTGCCCAGGCCATAGTGTACATGTCTCTGTGAACCAGCCGTCCTTTATACTATCCATAGTTAATATGGGTAGCAAGCCACCTACTGAAACAGGAACGTTTATGCTTCAAAATATGGCAAACTATTTCTTAGCTGGCTAGACAACTAGCTATGTGCCTCCAGCGAAGACTCGGTAAAAGGATCTATCCAGCAACCTACCTATAGACACGTTGGGCGTACCTATACGCTACACCCTAACTATACAATGCGTCAGCAAGCGAATGGGAAGACTACGGGAGCGCAGATACACCTGTATCAACCAATGGTGCGAGAGGAGAGGAGGGTTTACTGGAGACTAATGGGCTAGATCGACTTCCAACATGTCAGGAGTCCACGTGAAAGCTTGAGGATGTATTCTGACTAGAACAACAACAGTTGAGTGGTTCAGCGCGTCCATGACACACGGTTTAGTGTATCTTGTTTTTGTTGTAACAATCAAAGCCGCGCAGACGTGGCATGAGTCAGACTTTCCAATTAGTTGCCATCAATTATTTTGGATAACATGTAGCCATCGGGTCAACGTGCTGGTTAAAATGTGTCCTTTAATCACACGTAGCATACGCTAATTGGTAACGACTTGTCTTTATATTTGTTGGCAACATTGTTACGAAATGAGTGAGTGATGATTTACCCAGAAGTTAAAATCAAACGGGACTTCGCAGGGAAGTCTTCAGCAACGGTAGTCAGTCTTGCATCATGGTTCATGATTCGCCAGCTAATATTAAATCAGTTGGGTTCAGCTGCACGATGCTTTCACCAATCGGGAGCGTGCGAAGACACTATTTAAAATTGGTCAGTATTACACCAGTATTAGTCAGTATCATTTGTTCTACAATACACACCCATTCTTGCGTCTATTTTGACGGATCTCGGTGGACCGATGTGTTCATAAAAGGGGTAAAAAGACAACGGCTTCCAAGTAGCGCATCCCGTTAAAGCACTTCTGCGTCGTACAATTATGCGATACAATTCGGAAAATTCGTGCCGTGATAGATTGTGAACGAGAGTCTCACAGGGCAAGGAATAATGCGGCTTTACGCCTAAGAGACACTCCTCCAACTTGCCACTGGTAATGTAGAAATAATACCTCAGCAGGGTTGGTAATCCTCCCCGAAGTATCGTAAAGCCATACGGACATTTCCTATCAGTTTTAAATGCGTCTAAGAATGGCACATGGCCCATTTCCAAAATTACCCCATAATCCACAAGGCTCTCATGATGTCACCAAGCAATCATTCCAGGGCCAGTGGGATTGAGGGATTGAGAGGGGTGGTAAAAAGTGGCACTCCTGAAACCAATTTAAAATATTCTTCAATGAGCCACCGCTACCCTCACCTTTACCAGAGAATGGTGCTATTACTGTACGTGTCTTTCAATGCGTGTTGGAATTGCAGTATCTGAGATGGTAAGTTATTAATTATAACCGATGCAGTGTACCCATTATCATGATTCAGTAGCCCAATAAAGAGACAGTGCATACACGGTGCGCAATTTATGAACGCGGCTCTAAAATGCATTAAAATTGTTATATTTTATTATCCTCAGTACCACAGAAAAGCATTGAATTAAAATCATAAAAGCGAATGTTAAACATTTTAATTAACAGTTAACTTTATTTGGAATTATTTTTACGGCTAAGTGTGATAAGAAGTTGCTTGTGGTGCAGAAGACATGTCCGACCACTGGGCTTTCGAAAGCTAGCTAAAGTTTGAATCAAATACAGTGGAAGCTGGTGGACAATGTTTTTCTTTAATACTTTCCGAAATGCATGTTGTGTACCTGATGGGGATTGCCTGTTTATCCCAACATCTACCAGCGAAATAATAATATTTTGTATTATTTCTCTATTCTTGTGGGGATTTTTGAAATGGTTTATGTAGAAGTCAGCAGACCATAAATTCTGGCATGAAGCTGTGATATTGGCAGCTGTTTGAGAGGCTGGTCGTTTGCGGATCGTGGTGGTTTTGGGATGTGTGTGGTGGCGGTGCTGGGACTTTCTGGGATAACCCATAGCCCAAAGTTATCATCGAGTCTCCCTTCATCAAGGGGTGATTTTGAGGGCTGATTTGAGCAACCTCACTGTGAAGTTTTAGAACGGGGGGTATTCAAATCCAGGCCTCGAGGTCTGCAGGTATTTGCTCCAACGACGCACTACACCACCTGATTTCGAATAATTCCTTTACCTCCTTGGTCCAGGAAGCAAGCTAATTAGTGAAATCAGGTGGTGTAGTGCGTGGTTGGAGCAAATACCTGCAGGCACTGTGGACCTTGAGGCCTGGATTTAAATATCGCTGCCCTAGGGCAGGGTTACTCAAATCTGGCCCACAATACCAAATTCGGTCCGGGTTTTCTTTTCTCTCAGGTAGTATAATTGAACAGTTTATTGGCCAGAGTGTCTTCACACCTGACTCCCAGGTAAAGGGAGGGTGGATAAACATCAGTACTCAGCCCATGAGGACTGTGATTTGAGTAACCATGCCCTAGGGCAGGGGTGTCACTCATTCCACCGAGGGCCGAGTGTGTGCAGGTTTCTGTTGCAACCAATGCATTACACCAGGGCTGTGTTCGAAACCGTTCCCTATTCCCTAAATAGTGCACTATATAGTGTGTTGAACAAATTGGCGAACACACTATATAGTGCACTATTTAGGGAATAGGGAACGGTTTCGAACACGGCCCTGGTGATTTCAATTAGGTTCCCTCCTTAGTTGAAGAAGTGAGCTAATTAGTGAAATCACCTGGTGTAGTGCATTGGTTGCAACAGAAACCTGCACACACTCGGCCCTCGATGGAATGAGTTTGACACCTGTGCCCTAGAGCAGTGGTCTCCAACCTCGGTCCTGGGGGCCCACTGTGTGTGCTGGTTTTCGTTCCAACCATAATTGTAGCCTCTATTGTAACTAGCTGTTAATTGCTCTTAATTAGACACTTAATTTATATTAAAGCATGATTTCACACTGTTAAGACCATATGTCAGAAATAGCTATGCATGCCATGAACAGTAAATGTCCCATGTTCACATCCCAGGACATTTAATCAGTCACTATTGCTCTCATTTTCTGTAATGCACTGTATGACACATGATTCCTTTACAAAGAGGTTACATCTTTTAATTGATTCAATTGTAGACAGGTGAAATCAGTGGGGGCCAAAAGTGAACAGCTGGTCACAGAAACCATTTGTGGAAAATGAAGAATTCAATGACAAAGCAATTGGCAACCAGTCAAACCTGCATTGTTAAAATAAGTTCAAAGAAGAAAATGGTAGAACTTACACGTATGCTTTCAACAACTTTAATTGATCGAGACTAGCAGGAACAAAAACCAGCATACACAGTGGGCCCCCAGGACCGAGGTTGGGGACCACTGGCTTAAGGGGTAACTTGGGAACCATAAAGGAGGCCCATGCCTCCCTCTCCCCACTGAAATTGAATGACTGTGGTTAGAGTGGGAGGGAGGGAGTTGATCAAGTGTCTGTCATCTCCCTGCTCCAAGTGGAAAAGTGCAAAAGAATAATGCACTCAATTGGCAGGTAAACAAAGCAAAAATCCCCCAAATTACACATTTTTACTAGCAAACTGGCTTTATTGGTTTAAATTCAGGAGAGGTGGCAAGAAATGCCAAAATATTATTACATTATGAAATTTTAAAAGGACAAAGAGGAAACAGGCAAATGCTGGATTCTACAATAATTAATATATTGGCATACACAATATATGCACGTAATTGGAAGGCATACAGCTCCACAAAGCAGCCTTTTATAAACAAAAAAAAAAAAAGTGTCCAGGAAAATGATGTCTTCCGTAGATGAACTTGCAAATGTGAATCCAATGACACGTTGATCTATCTTTTGGGCCAGTTGTGTCTAAATCCCCTGTTAAGCAAAACAAAGAAACATCAAAAAATGTATCAATGTAAAATATGAGAAAGGCATATCTGAAGTGAAACCGTTTTGTGGAAAAGCGATACGTTACCTGTCAGATTTGCCGGCCAAGTAAGACATACTCCGGTTTCCTGCTGCAGAGTTCATTTTTTTCCCCTTTGGGTTTTTCTACAGAGACAAACGAGGTGTTAAAGTTTATTTGATCAAGACTATTAAGCAGTTAAAAAAAAAAAAGTTTTTTTTTTAAACATAATTTAAAATGGCAACACCAAGAACAGAACATATTAAGATCGCTATACCGATGACAACAAATGCATGGCAATATGCATGATAAAATACACACATGAATGGATGAACAATATTTTCTTTATTTTAGAATGCGTGAAAATACAAATTAATGTATACCTTTTGATGTATAAAAAAATCCAAAAGCTTTCATCTCCTGGCCACATGTTCAAAAAACGATTTTGTAATGACAAATACAATGCAACTTGAATACCTTTTGCTTAGGTTCCAACGCTTGTCTATTTGGATCAAACTGCATGGCATCCTTGGCTTTTCCTCCTTGAAGAACAACAAACAATCGGTGAGCTCAGCAACTGGGATAACGTGCGTAAGCATAGCAGCATGAAGTAGTAGATTTGAGATTAGTCCATACATGGTCAAATATGTTAAATTATTATAATAGAATTAATACATCTCAAAATAAATACATTTTATAATGATATATATACACACACACACACACACCACAGCTTGGTTGAATACTCGATTCTGATTGGTTGACAGCCGTACGTATATATATATCATGTATACACACGGGTAAAACCTTCTAATTTTTTATTTTTTATGTTACATATTAATTCACCCCAAAATGCAGTCTGCATAAACAAGAATTAACACAGAAAGTTATTCTCATTTGTACAATCAGGGTTCCAAATTCAAACGAAAATGAATGTGCAGACAATCAGAAAGCCTGTGTTGCTTAGATCAAAAGATTGCAATAACTTCGTCAAACTGTTTTCTAATGTACCCAGAAATATTGCTAGTTAGCCAGCCAGCTTCTAGAACTTCTGCCTTTTTCAGCAAACTTGGCTACAGCGACTCCCACGCCAACTTGGTTTGTGTGATAAGTTATTTGTAACTTGAAACCATACCGTAAAGGTAAACAAGTTTGGAGTACTTCAAGCTAGCTAGCTACTCTAACACTTGTCTGTCACTTAAGTTATCCATTACTTAGCTCGCTAACGTGTCTAACAAAAGCAATTTGCAAGAAACCATTTCATACCCCCAGGGCAGTCGGAGATAGCTTGCCATATGTTGCTCTCCAGACATGTTAGAAATCTATGAATACATGCATGAAACGTTCACTAACATTAGCTAACACCACTCAGGGCTCCAGACTAACTTTTTACATTGGTGGCACCCAAACATTTTCCGCAGCGCCTTTGGACATCGCCTTTTTTGTCAGTTCCCATACACATTGGTAATTTCTTAACACATTACGTAAATGATTGTAAACAGGAATAAGGTGCAGATAAATGTTTTTCTTTATTTAAATTGTTATTCCACTCCTTTGTGGAAATGTCTATCTCCATAAATCATAAATTACATGTACGGTAGGTTGAATCCGCGATTTGAACACCCGTCTTTTTTTAAATATTTTTTTCAAATTGTCCGTGATCACTCCAATGAACTGGGCACAGGCAGGCCCATTTTTCCTGCTTCCAACACATCAACTTCAAGAACTGACTGTTCACTTGCTGCCTAATATATCCCACCCCTTGACAGGTGCCATTGTAACAAGATGATCAATGTTATTCACTTCACCCGTCAGTGGTTTTAATGTTGTGGCTGATCGGTGTGTATATATATATACACACATACACATACATTTATGTAAAGAAATATATAATAATAATGAATGAATCAAAATTATGTAGATAATGGTCCTACCAGCAAATACTTTCATGTCCGACTGGCTGTAGTCAAAGGGTTTGAAGTCAGCTGGCGGAGGGGGGGTTCTCTCTGCTGGCTTTTCTGTGGGTTTCGGCTGTTTCGTTTTGGGCTTGGGGGTCTCATCTTGAAGGTCACTGGGTATTCTCTCTCGTTTCTTAGCTCCCTGTTTCGTCACCAACAACAAAAAAATAAATGTTTACATTCCAGCCAGTATGTTAGTACATACAGTAGAGGCCTTTTTATAATTTAAAATTGTTTTTTTACAAATTAAAGTACAAAACTACAAAAGTTTGTCGTTGTTTTCCATCTCTTTAAGTAGTACGTTTACAGGACAGACCACAACTTACTGATGCTTGCTGTCTAACGGTCAGGACATCCTGCAGAGATTCCTGGTATGTTTGTTGGGCCTTTTTCCTCTCTTCTGAAAGATAAAACACCCTGTTTGTGACAGCGTGATAATAGATCCACTTGTGCTGCCAATAGCACAGCCAGAATCTGCAGGTTGCAAATCAATGGCTACATTTTAAGGGACACATACAGTGAGCTTCTGGGGAACAAAGACGGGAAAAATGTGAACACACACGTTTATAGATACACGTACAGTTATATCTACTGTACAGCTGGTACAGTTGGTGAATTGTCTTTGATTACTCCGGCCATTGACTAAATTAAAGCTCTTTTAAACGTCACCATTGCATCATATTTACATTTAAGCATGTAGTAGACGCTCTCATCTAGAGCGACTTACAAGTAAGTGCATCTAACAAGTGCTATACCCAGAAATGGATGAAGTCACAGACAAGAGAAAATTGCCGTGCTCAGTACTCAGTTAAAACACTGCATTAGCTAAATGATGAGACTAGCTGAGCCGGGTTTTGAGATTGGGGGGGGGGCGCATAGCAGTACCTGCAGCTTTCTTGGCATGTTCCCTGGCCTTTGCCCTGGCCTCCTGCTTGGCCTGGGCCTCCTTCTTCTGCTGCTCCGCACTCTGCAGCTTCCACCTGTTTCTGATCTGCTCACACAAGGGGAAGCACAAACAAGTCACGTGAGCTTTGCAAAACGCCGATACGTGAAGGCCGCCACTGGCTCCGTCAGTCATCCCCAATAATGATGACAAATGTGAAAGGAAACTCAGCATAAGACAAAACTGTTCTTCATCCGCCATACGTTTAAATAGATTTGATAAGAATACAAGGTAAGGACAATAAGGACAAAATGCCACAAGAGGGCTGAAGTTCTACGCTTAATATATCTTGCCTAGTAACACAAGATATTGTGTATTGAATAGAAGAGGCTTCCATCTGACAGCGTTTCCCCGCCTAACTGCCTCAGTCTTCACAGGCCATTAAAACCAGAGAAAGTAAGAGACTACATTACTTACACTTCAGCAACTTGCATTGCATTTAGGCATTTGAATAATGTTGCAATTGGTTTGACACGAAACAACTTTTTCAGGGGATATTGGTGAGAGCAATTTGCATGGGTGCTCTATGTACCGTAACACCACATTTGATTTAATTTGCCTGAAAACGGGTGAAATGGGAGGAATGTTATGGAAAAAGATGAATCAAACCCCCTTTCTCCTTCAGCTCAACGTGAATTATGGACTCACACAGCACATTAAAAGATTCCATCACATCAGAAGCACCGCCATCCAACTAGAAATTGTACACAATCGTTAGTCGCGGGGCTCTTCATTTCAAATCCGTACATACCTCATACACTTTCGACGATGGGTCGTATTTCGCATTTTGTGAGATGTGAATGTTGTTGTCCTTTGAAGGCAAATACTGAAAACCAAAAAAAAAAAAAAAAAAAAAAGGTTATGAGAAAGATGAGAACCAGGTGATTAGTGACAGGGCAGTACACGTGGCTTTGAGTTACCTGGCTGTGAGTTACCTGCGTTATAGCTTACCATTCTGAAAGGGTTCTGGAAAGACTCCATGATGCTGCTCGCCTTCTGCTGTGCCACCGTGAGGAGAATTTCCTCCTCCAATGGGTCCTGGTCCTTAAACCCAAGTTGTTTGGTCAAGAGAGGACTGTCAGGGTTACTCGCATTATTAAGAAACAGACACTAGAAGATAAACAACTTTGTTGGTTCTGGTAAATGTGGTCGCACGGAAGAAACGGTCTGCCCTTACTTCAAACAGTGTGATTTTGGCTGAAGCTACGAGACCTCCTGGCGTGTCCCCTGTCTCGTACTCATCGTCAGAGAAGAGCACCCCTGGTTTAGCCAGGGAACCTGTGGGGAAAGACACAGCGAGGTGTTCCTGGCTTTTCATGGATGGGACCGTGGGGAGTAACACGAGATATAATGCAACATATCGCAGGGAGGGTCTTACCTGGGGAGGAGAAATCGGGAATGTCGCTTTCAGAGACACGAGAGGTGTCATGCGGTCCAAACAAAGTACTCTCTGACTACAATCAAAAACACATTACAAGACTATTACACAGTGGCATTGACCAACATTGAGAAACCTTACAAAAAATCATTAAAAAAACATGTAATTCTTTCAGTGATTTCACTTGAACATCAAACATTTAAACACATTGACACTGACCTTTCTTTTCGGTGTCAGTCCTTTTTTCTTTTCCACCACTACTTCAGCCTTAAGACACAAAAGCAGAAAACAAAACCTAAGCAGAGAATACATCTGAGCCGAAATGGTGGGCATGCCTGTGATCGCTGTGGCAACAGGAGAACGTGAGAATCAGTGCCCCTTCATTCGTTCCTTTAGCTGACAAATGAACCAGCCGCGGTCAGATGACTGACAGGTGGTAAACAGCCAATCAGAACTCAGTTGGCATGCGGCTCAGCTATTATCAGCATCCGACCATATTAAAAAATCAGTACATTTGTGGGAATCTGTGGGAAGGGGACTAGGCCCCTTTTGCGGTTGGTTAATTCTGGAGCCCATTCAAACACTGTAGAGTGTCTTGCTGAGGATCATGGTTGCAGTGGCACTAGGGTGTTGCTCACCTTGAGCAAGGGCATGTCCCTAGCCTCTTGCACCAGCATGTGAAGCTCATTGACCTGCTGGCGGACCAGCGGGGGCACAGGGTTACAGCAGGCGATGATACCGTGCGACTCCCTGGAGGAGAGGAGAGAAGGACACCATGGTACACTCTTGGGTTAGCAAGAGCCATCTGAGATTCATTTTCAATAGCTCAAACAGGAAGACTTCAGCGATAGCCTTTTAAAATGGGGATTGTGGAAGGAGAAAAAGGTGTTGATGCAAAGGTGCACTGCTGGACAAACTCACTTTGGCAGCACTTCGGCTATCTTGATCATCATGTGGTTGGGTAAGATGTACCTGGAAAACACAGCATCCAAAACTGATCAGTTCCTAGGAAAAACAGGCCCGTGATCCCTTCTTTCAAGTAATAAAATAAAGCGAGACAAAAATGTGATTAAAAAAATATATATATTTAAAAGCGCACAAATTCTGGACAAGCATGTCGACAAAGGCACCCAGACAGGCTGCATATGGACGTGTCAAAGGAATACGAGTGTGTAAGCTGCTTGTGTAGATGTAGCCTGTGGACACCGTACCCTGTGCTCTCATCTTCCCGCCTGGCCAGCTTATCCCTCCAGGCGTACAGGAGCCTGAAGGCAGCCAGCTGCTGCGTGTTGAAGCTCCTCTTCTGCTTCCTGTAAAGATCCATGTATGAGTCCTCCGTAAAAATCGGCCTTATGTATTTCTGTGCGGGAAAACGAAGACAGGAGTTAAACGTCATGGCGGCGAGGCAAGTGGTTGCTTTTTTAAATCCTGGTTGCGAGACCCAGTCTCATTGCTGTGCCCCTGTCCAGGAAACCACCGTACCTTGAGACAGATGTCTTTGCTCCTCTGCCAGACCGCCTGCAGAAGAGCCGGCTGGCCGTTGGACACATCGAACAGGTCCACCCTCAGCCGGTCGTAGGCGTACAGGAGGTAGTGGGTATCCGCCCGCGCATACTGAAACATCTCCTCTGGCAGAGGCCTGGGAAAACAGCAGACGGCCGTCAGCATCATCCGTTTCGCGTAGCAGAACTCGCCATCAATTACATGGAAACAAGTCAGTAATGGGAATGGAAATCAGGCTCAGGCTGATTGTAATGGAAATTATGAATGACCTCAAGCCATCCCATAATCAGCATAAAATTAGAGCGTATTAGGGAGCAGCACCCCGATTAATGTAAGCATGCTACGGGGAGGGAATGAGATCCACAATGAACGCGCGTGCTCTCTGGGTGACCTTATTCTCCAGTCGGCCAGCTGGTAGCGTTTGTCCGAGTCCACGTTGCAGTACAGCTTCAGGATGTGGTCCAGCGAATTCCTGCCCAGGTTGAGTGCCCGGGAGGCCTGGTGCGTGTCAAACATGTTGACCACGTACAAGCCAAAGTCCTTCTGCAGCCACTCGATGTCGGAGTCGGCACCGTGGAACACCTGTGAGCGCAGCAACACACAAACAGGGCCTTGAGGCTTCTTCTGCGCTTTCTGGCCAGACACTATTGTACACACTGACGGCCACACGGGACTAGTGGAGCTGGTGTCAGCAGGAGGAGATCTCCTGGCGCATCTCCAGTCCAGCCTGCACTCTATTCAAGCAGCGTCGAGGGCCACTGGGGAACCAGAACCTTCCCTTTCTGATGCTGCGTGTCACCCAGCAGTTCTCACAATAATGACAGCAAAAATAAAATACTAACAAAACTAAACTGGATTTTTCAGATCAGACACAGACGCAGTGCTCAGAAATACGAGGCTTCTGTAGGCCAGCAATATGACAGAATGCATTCCCTGTACGGAGCAGCAAAAAAAAAAAAAAATCCATGCTTAAAAAAATTATAATAACCTTGACGATGGAAGGGTCAGTGAAGGACTCGTTGAGGATGTACATCTCACTGCGCAGTTCCAGGCAGTCGACGATGAAGTCCTCCTCTCTCGTCGAGATCTGCATCAGGCAAGTAATGCCGAGGAAACTCCTGTACGAATGGTGCTGAACGATGAAGCAAAAAAGGAGAGATTATTAAGTCTGAAAAAAAATGAAAAAAAAGAATAATTTCATCCTGCGGGAGGCGTACGCGGTAGGCCAAATACCTCGCAGCTCTACCGATGTTAATAAAAATGTGAACGGCAGCGTCCGTCTTTCTCAACACTGCCCCGATGAAAGCTTACGGCCGACATGTTTTGTCTGCTTAATCTTTTTATTTATTTTTAACAATAAAGATGGTTTACTTCCATTTCCACACACAAAGCAGCACAGGGACATACCTCCAGGTCTACTGCAAACTCGGAGGTCCTGGCAAGCTTCTCGTTCAATGCCACCAGATCGTCCAGCGAGTCCACAAATAGGCATTTGGTCTCAGACAGGGGTCTGTACATCTGGAGAGTACATCAGAAAACATGTTGATTGACACCAAAGCGTACGAATAATTGGCAAAACGACTTAGTCTCCTTAAATAGTGTCGTATGGTTCCCAGACAATGGAGCCTGGCATCGAAGGAAGTGACATTTACATTTCTGCAGGACATTCGGATCACAGACAGCCAATTGGTCTGTGCTCTAGCATCACAGCGATCACTAGTCCTGTAAGTGATTACGCTACAAATAGCAGTGTACGGACACATTGTGATCATCATTTACTCACTTCAATAAATCACACTTGTTTGGAACCTCCCTGAACTCCCTAAATTCTCACAAGTTGGAATCATTACAGAAGGGATCAGTAAAGAAGTAAAGCCACTTGAAAAGCCTACCTGGGGCTCAGGTTTCGAGAGCAAACCCTCTGGCACAGCGACGTGATCCAATTCATGCTGATAAGGATGCGCGGACCTGTCGATGCAACGACACGATGTTAGCTCCCTCTCAGGGATGTCTCAGGACGGAGCTGTGAAGAGAGATGACTAGATCTACGGATCGACCATAGACGAGTCTTACATGTCACCCATGTGCTCCTGCGTCCTCTGCTGGTGGATGAAGTCAGCCAGGGCTGCAGGGACGTCCAGGTCCTCCGGCCTCTGCTTACGGATGTGCTTGTTTGAGAAATCTGATGAATCGCCGAGAGAGGCAAATACGCAGGCGATGAGTGCCAACAAAGCAACATTTTCGTAAAACTAAGGCGAGAGTTGAAACGAGCAGCCATTTGCGGATACTCACATGCAGGAAGTGGCTTTACGGCGTTGGGCTTGATGAATATTTTGGGGACAAAGGGCGTGTTGCTGTTGTCCACCTTCTCCCTGAATTTCAGCTGAGGCCTCAGGACGTTCTTGGCGTGGAGGAGACGGAAGGTCTCAGACGTGGAGCCGTGACCAGAGTCCCTTCCCTGTTCATTAGACACAGCAGGTTTGTGTGCGCAAACAGACAGAATCATTTAGGTTTGTGTGCGCAAACAGACAGAATCATTTAGGTTTGTGTGCAAACAGACAAACAGACAGAATCATTTAAATGTATGTAATTCGGTATGAAATTCACAATTCTTTCTCTCAAAACTAATTGTTAGGGAAACCAGCGCAATTTCAACTGGAGAAAATCTCCCCCCACGAGCCATTAGTGGTGTTACCACTGAGCCACTGGACAATTAAGGAGATTTGGAAACAGTTAACTGACTACAAATCAAGATGGGGATGATGATGATGATGAGGTGGGTTTTCTGAGACCACTTATAACTTACTCTACTTCAAATTAAACTGAATGAAGATCTCTATGACATGTGGTTCGATGTCTGCTTTGGGCTCACCTTACGATTCCAGCTGGACACAACAGTCTTGGGAGGCTGAAAGCCGGCAGGCATGATGGGCTGCTGGGTCCTGTTAACTCCTGAAGCCTCATCAAGGAGGATCCCCTACACAAAAACCATACCGCACACATCAAGATTACAGGGTAAATATCTATGCTTCTTAATCTACTCATGGTGAATCAAGCATGGATTATCACTTTTTTGTATTGTCATGGGACATAAAAATTAAACCGTAGTGCCCATACCACTTTCTCCAGAATAATGTCGTTGGAATCAACCACCAGGTCAAACCGCTCCTCCATCCCTGTCAGTTTGTTACGGTCTCTCATGTGAGCCCTGCAGCCATGGTACTGCATTAACTTGCTCATGCTGAAAAGGATATGGGAAGACAAACATAATCAAATAATGCTTCAATTGAGGTGTGGGGGGTATTCTTGGTCCTCTAAATACATTCACATTGAGCAGAAAACAGCTGTTTCTACACGTGTTCACCAATGCAGTAGGCCATCTCCCTGAGTTTCACAGAACTCCTGGAACCCTGGGAAGCTGCGGTAGAAGTCATATTCGTCCCCGGCTTGCGGAAGGTTAGCAGATGCTTTTGTCGCAGCAACAACCGTCCCCAGTCCATACTGAAATAAAAGCAAAATTCATTTCTGAAATTACTTGGCTATATAGCGAGTTCGCAACTCACATGTAGCAAGGGACATGCATGTCTGTATATAGAGTGGTCAGCTAGCTCTAAATGGGGAGCACTACATTTGATCACCATTTAGACAGGCAAAAATCGGCCAATTATATGAGCTGAACAAGGTATCTGACGAGCAAATATGTTGGCATTACAGCGTGGGTAGTTTGCTTGCTAATGCATACAGCTGGCTACGATGCCATGCCAGCGTAAACTCGCGTTAGCTATGCTAGCTTGTAGTACTGGGAGTTAGCTAGCCCCACGTTTGGTCACAGACACTAAAATACAAATGTAATGCGTTAGCTACGTTCGTCGACAGACCTTTACAAATGTGTCCACGTCCTTAAACCCCGGACTAAAGTCGGGGGTTTGGGGCTCCGGTTCCTCGTTTGATGGAGAAGTCCTGTTTTGCTTCATTTTTCGCTCATCCTTTTCCGACGCGTCCATGTTTGACTTTGAAGTAACGCGAGAACTGATATCTCGTGCGATACCACAGCAACCAGTCGTTCGCGAAAGCCGTTTTGCTTTTGCACGGACTGTCAGTCTTGGTAGCTAGCAAGCTCACGTCATCACTTCTATTAATTGACGATTCTTGCACTAATGACAAAAGTGGTTTAATAACTATGGCAACATATTTCAATGTTTCAGACTAAACGAATAACATTACATGGCCAAATATTAAACATCTAGTCCAGTTCATCTGCCATAAGAATGGTCATGTTGGAAGAAAAGTATTTGGTTGAAGAATAGAATTTTCGCAAAAGATAAACTGTTTTTCTTAGAATTGCAACAGCTTATTTTATATTATTGCTAACCTTAAGTGTATTCTATTTAAGAGGATTGAACTGAAAGTAATTCAACACATTCCTACACAAGATGGGACCCTGTAAAAGGGTTATGTGGGAAAGTAAAATGTATCTGCAAATAAAATGCAAAATGCATTTTCTGGGTGACACTAGTAGGCCTACAGGATACTCATTGCTGGTTGGACAATACAGTTTAAACAGTCAATATGAACAGATTTGAGAGATTTAAAATGTAACGATATGGAGCTTTTAACGTTTTATTGATTGAATTGTGTTTTTAAGATGGTTACCAGGTTCTATAAGTGATTACAAATAATTAAGTATCTTTAAACATTTTAATTGGGTAACACTACTTGAAGTGGGTCATCATAACACCATTATCAGCTCTAAATAATGGGCATAATCCTTGTCATAAGCATACATTATAGCCAGCTTATAAAAACGAAATGGTTGTGATAAATGTACTGATAGGCATTATGACATAACATCCAATGTCACCTATGAAAACGAATTGCTATAAGCTGGTTAAAATTTATGTATGCCTATGACAAATTATATGATGTACTATGTAGCACTATGAATGCTACCTAAGACACTTCAAATAAAGTGTTACCCGTCATTATATTCTGTTGTAGATTTGTAGTCTATCACAACATCAGTATTTCTTTTATTAGAGGGGAATGCTCCCAAATTTCTGTAATATTTCATATTTTTCCTTACCTCAAGAAATGTGGTTAGGTTTTCTTCGACGGTCTCATAGCTGCGCCAGTAGCCAGAATTGTAATGTATCACCAAGCACTGCTTGTGTAGTTCAGATGAGGAAGTACTGCCTGCTCCCATATGAATGTATGGACTATTCTCACTGCTTTCAGCATAGTTGCAATATGATGTAATAAAAACAAAATTGATCAAATATATTTTATGACAATCTTATTGGTCGTGAATCAGGAAATGTATAAATTGTAACTGCAGCTGCAAGTTAATCCGAAGAGAAAGTGAGAACTGTATTATTATACCAAATGTAATGTGGTGAAAAAAAAAAAAACTGAGCAGAAAATTAGTTTTTAATACATTTTTATTAAACACACAAAAACAATGATTGCCTTTTCTCTATTTATTGCCAGATAAATCTTCTCATACATTGCACCAGATCAATATGTTAAATCAAATATCTCTTACTTAAATTTAGACTTTGACATTATTAGTAAATGAAAGTTGGATGCATTTCAAAAGTGACATTATCGCAGCTTATTTCTCAGCCTGTGTGGCGGAGTCTGGTAACAAAGATGGCTTCCATAGAAAGTGTTAGTAAATGGCAATGACACTAAAAGCACGTGGAGAATTGAAGACCTTTACCAAAATGGACACCTGTAGAAAGGAGAGGCAAAAACAATTAACATGGATACCCACTGTGACATTGTTCATTGTGATCGTTATTAACAGGGCGAGCCTTGATAGCAAATGATATCATAATATCAAGTTAGCAAGAAAGATTAACAAACTCTGTGGAGATTTTAGAATGTCTGGACATGGATTTTCAATGACAGGAAGATATTTGACCACTGAGTTTTAAGGATGAAAATGTTTTAAAGGTCTCACCATCCGATGTAGCATTGGCACAGGTTCTCATGCGATGTGGCTTGCTTGATAAGCAGCTCTACCTGGGTTGGGACGTCCAGGGTTTCGTCGTGGGAGAAGTCACGCCCTGGCGGGAGGAGATGACACAAACATCGAGTTTCAGTACTGCTGACAGAAGTGTTCAGGAACCTGATCCAGATGAGATTACACTCCCGATTCTGCTTCTGATATTCACTTAATCCCAACCCTTAATTACACAAGTCATTTAAACACTTGTGTAGTTTAAAGTGATACCTGCATACCCTGCATGCTTTGACAAAGTGGAATATCTTCCCCATGGTAGAATTTATATTCCCAAAGTGGAAAATAGAAAAATATGGAGACAAATATAACACTGTCATAAACATAACATGTAAGCAGAGAACAGAGTAGGCTACAAATGTCTAATGTCTGTTGCATTATGGGCACACAGTTTTATTATTTAAAAAATATATGATTTCAAATCTCCCCATTCATCTTCGAAACTGGTGCTGGAATGCAGATTCTAAATGAGATTCAATGTGAGTGTCATGTGACAGCCCTAGTGGACGCGCTGAAGACATACTGCTACGCTCAGCCCACGGCACTGCACAGCACTCACCAGTCAGCTTGTCTCGCACTCGATTGATGATCTGGATCGCTTTTTTGTTCAAGGCTTCCGGCTGCACAAGGCCATCTCCGACTGACGGAAACAAAAACACAGCCGTTTCACAATTCTCACCCCGTACTGTGTGTAAAAAGTATCCAGGAGCATTCTGGCAAGAACGGAGTAGTGGAGGCACACAGACTTTATCAATACTTTTACAAAAAAAAAAGAAAAGAAAAAACCTGTTGCCATATTGATTAATTATACAAAGGGAATGTCTCGGTTTGAGCCAAGAATTTCAATTTGCAATTCAAAGAGCAAATTTGTTCGCTTTTCTTTCTTCCTTTGTTGGGTCACAAAATGATATAAACCCTGAAATTGAGTTTGTTGCTCTCAGCTACATTCCTTCATTGCGTTTAATGATTTATGCATGAGGAACAGATATATTTATTTATATATATACACATGTCATTTTCCGGGGGTTGGCGGGGGCATAAAAGAAAAGAAATAAGGAAATGAGTATATTTCCCTCGCGGTAAAATCAGTGGGTGGTGACGTGCAGAAGGGCTGACAGAGGGATACTCACTGAAGGAATGAATGGATTCAGGCACCGTGGTTCCGGCTTTCTTGTGTGTGGTTTCCCCCATGTCTATTCCCTCCAGGGCTTCTGCAATGACAGCATACACACACACACACACAGAGACAGATAAAAGGCTACTTCTTAAGCAACTTTTTCCTCCCTTCCCTCCTTTGTTCTCCCAATTTGAAATGTCCAATCACATTTGCGGGCTTAATCCCGTTACTGAGACGTTCCCATTTCCCATGTAAATTTCCTGCAGCGCAACCCATCATCTGAGCCGCACAGTCAATGCTGTGGAAGAACACGCCATAAATGTAACTGTCCGTGATAAGCACGCAGTCACGCTTGTGCAACGGGGTGGGGGAAACCCAGCACACCGAAATTCCCCCTCCTGGACCGGCGCGACTCCCAGCCACCGACACATTGAGGATTAGATCTGGACCGTGGAGTGGGTCACTGCATTAAGGACTATTGCCTTAGCTGGGCACGTCACCAGGGAGGCCCAACATGTTACGTTAGGATGCTCGTATGTTCAAACCGCCCCCTCCCTGCTCTTTGCGACTCACCGACTGACTGTCCCGCAGTATAGGAGTCTGTCCTGGTTCTGGAGCGCTTGTTCCCTTTAGTATTTGCTGGGGACGGACAGAGAGAGAAATGTTATGTTAACATGGAGACGGTCAGCAGAGTTCATGGAATAATCAGAGGCAGACTATGCTGCCAGTTTGTACACCGGAAAATCTGATTTGCCGCGGTTCTTTTAGGTTTAAAAAAGGGGGACTTTCTGGCAATTTAAAAGCTTTGACGGCAATAATCTGTTTTATTTGGCCCCCACACGACTGTTGAATAACAACTTACAAATGCATGCAAAGCCCTGGCCCGGCCCTGACGGGTTCCAGCGTTTACTTGGAAACATTTCGTGACTAGTTTGTGATCAGTCACTCACTGTCCATCAGCCTCCAGTTGAGCAGCGGGTCGTAGACGAAGGCCTCCAGCACAGCCATGACGCTGTCCCTGTGCTCCCTCAGCACCTCCATCACGGTGTGACACGTGATCCTGTAGTTCCCGTCCAGCCCCGTCACCTATCACGGCAGGAGGAGTCATGTGACACCACTCTCGACCACCCCACCAAACCAGGCCAAACCGAATCGTATCCTACTTTACTTTTGCGCATCACTGCGAACATCGCCTGCTTACCTCCATGGCATTGGTCAGCATCCTGGTCAACCTGAAAGGAATCTTCTCTGGGAACTTCTCTCTGGTCATGGCAACCTGGAGGGAGGGGAGGAAAGATGTCACCTGATCAGTTAATCCATCAATTTATCAGAGTGAATCCATAGTTAATCAGTAGAAAACATGTCTGTGGAAAGGTTATATATATATATATATATACTGTATACAGGTTAAAATATATATATATTTAAAAACTCACTTCAAAACAATCACCAAAGTCAATGTGAAGGATCTTCCCACTCAAACGGTCCAACATCAGGTTAGAGGGGTGTCTGTGGATAAATAGGGGGTTCAACACACTGTTTAACCAACAACGAGCCATTTACGAGGCCTTTTTGCTTTTACCCAAGTGAAATACTTTATTAATACTTGAAATGTTATACTAAATAATGAAAGCCTCAGATGAAGTAAACGCGTGTAATGCCCCATGACGGCTGTGTGTCGATGGCCTCTCACCTGTCTCCCAGCCCCAGGATGTAGCCCACCATTGACATCACAGCCAGGGAGCGCGTGTAATTGGTCCGCCTGTCAAACCACACCTGCGGGGAAAGAGAACACGTTTAAGGCCAATTTATGCTTTACAACACGAGCATCATCATCATCATTTTGAGCATTCATACTTTCCGCGACAGCGTCGCGTCGTCTCTATGGTAACCAGCTGAGTAAACTTAAATGTATTTACATTGACAAAAAAAGCTAATGTTAGCAAGCTTTATTTGGCCGTGACACCAAGTTGCCAGCTAGCTACGACACATTATGCGACACATTTCTGTCCTTTTGACATCACTTTTGTGTCGTGTGACACTTGTCGCCCGAAGCATAAATTGGCCTTTAGCCGCTGTCACGGGTCACGCAGACGAGCGGGCGTGTAGGAGTGTGGCCGGTGGAGGACTGACCTCCGAGCTGGGACTCTTCAGCCACAGCAGCTTGGCCAGGTCGTCCCCCGCTGTGTTGTTCACCGCGTGCTCAAACACCTCCACCTTCTCCATCAGCGTCAGGTGGTCGTAGTCCGGGGCCATCTGGGGAGAGGAAAAGGCGCCGGCGTGTCACTGGGGACTGGGGACAGTCTGCGAACGGCCTCTGAAGGCTTGGGGGTCAGGACCCTGCTCAAGGTCCATACGCAAAAAGGAATTGGGCCAGTAAAGTGACGTGAATGGAGTATGGAGGTGGTTAAAGGTGGTGTCAAGGGGGTGAGAAGGTGGTGTCGTAAAAATGGTGTTAAGGTGTAAGTGTGTGTGTGGAGTTCAGGTAAAGTGGTGTGATTCGGTGTGAGCTGATGTGAAGGTCTTGTTAGGTGGTTCTGTGTGGCTCAGTTGGTAGAACACGGCGTTGGCAACGCTTAGGTTGTGGGTTCAATTCCCACTGCGACCACATATAGTGAAAAATGTATGCATTCACTACTGTAAGTCGCTTTGGATAAAAGCGTGCGCTAAATGTGCGCTATGTTACGTTAGGTGGCGAGAAGGTGGTGTAAAAATGGTGTTAAGTGTGTGTGTGGGTGTGTGGAGTCCGTGTAAAGCGCTGTGACTCGGCGTGAGCTGATGTGAAGGGCTTTCTAGGTGGCTTAAGGGGCCGCGCCTGGCCTACCCTCAGCATGATGCGGTGCTCGATGTTCAGCAGGATCTTCTTCTTCTCTCGGTAGTCCCTGATCAGGGCGTGGAGCGTGTCGCAGTGCGGCACCCAGCCAATCAGGCCCGAGTTTGTGGACAGTGGAATGACCGCGTAGCGCTGGATGCTGAGGGAAGCAAAGCGACAGCTAGCTCAAAAGTGACGAACGGAGACAAAAAGAAGGTGAGTTTAATCACAGGGTCTTCGGGGCATACACCGTGCTGAATCAGAGTGCGGGACGGGCCTGTCTGCGAGAGGATGTACCTGAGGTTCTTGCGCAGGGAGGCGGGGTCGTTGGCCAGCAGCGTGTTGACCAGGCCGAAGAGCTGCATGACCCTCTCGTCCTGCCGCAGGTCCTCGTGCCCCTTCAGCAGGAACATGAACTCGTGCCCGTTGCTGCCTGCAGGGGGCGGAGAGAGGCCGCGTCACGCACGTGAGGGGGAGCGCTTCACTGCTAAACCGCAGCGCTCTCTCAGACATGTGGGGAGACATGCGTGAATCGCATTGTACATGTGACATACAGTAGCGCCGCGTGACAAAGAACACACCGACGCATCTGGGGACTGATGCGTGACTCGCTTCGGCGCAGAGGTTTTACGGCGTTAAATAATAGCGAGTCATAAAATGCGGAGAAAAGCGGGGTCACAATATGTCTGGGGGATCCTGCGAGTAACCCATCTCCTCGTAAGAAAAGTATAATAAAGATTTATTACCCTTCAGCGCTCGTAATAACTTCGTTTGGATTCTCACATTAGACTTACTGTTAAAAGTTAATGGCGGCTGGGTGGTTCTGTCCGCCTCGCTGGCACACAGACCAGACGTCATGGGAGGAGGAATCGAGCGAGAGTGGGGAGAAATGTCATTTGTGCTGGCGAGAGAGACCAAGGAAACCTGCGCTTCCAGAACCTTCATTAGGTAGGGTGGGGCCAGGCTCGGTCTAATACATCCACTGTGGCGTGTAGGGGCGCTGGCTGCACGGTAAAGCCATTTAGGTGCGCCCGTGTTTCGGCTCTGACCTCTTGCTCAGACAACTCTTATGTGTGGCTTCTGAACCGTGTACACGCTAGCCTGTATCCCTGCACAGGGAGGAAGATCCAAATGAGGCACAGAAAGCAGGATGCTTACGGTCCCAAACCTGTGAAGGGCAGGGCGCTGTGACCAGGAAGCATTTGTGGGCTGCATGTCTTTGGCCGTACGGCGGTCACACGGGACTGGAAAATGTGCTGAGTTCTTTACTCAAATAAAGCTTGCAACCCTATCGTTTTTCATCCGTTCAGAAACCGGGCATTGTGCAAATCTGTGCCACCTTCAACTGTGCAGAGAACAACTTTAATTGTGAAGTTACCTGCTTTATTGTTTCAATTTATAGGAATATTTTTGGGGAAACTGTTAATATGCATCGTTCCACAGCATTGTCTTTTTAAAAATGTGCACACATTTCTTCCCTTTCTCTCGGGGGAAGAAATGTGAGAAGAATCAATAATTTCCCGAGAGACCAGAAAAAGTGTTCTCAGACAGCAGGTGTTCGTCCTGTCACAGGAAGTGGGGACGGCTTCTCTCATTGGATATTCTGACTTAGCTTTCCCGCCCTCACAATCATGGCTTTCTAATGCAATCAGAGGAAAGGGGAAGCAAGCTAGTTATTTTTCTTACTGGATGTTTGATTAAGATGATCACAGAGGCATGACCTTTTTTTTTTACACACATAAAATCACATCAAATCTGCCTGTGTAGAAAAATACAATATGACTCATACATAGTTATTTTTTAAGTGAATTAAGTGATCAAAATTATGCTTTGCTGTGTCGCAAAATTACCATTTTACCAATTACCGACAACTCACCATTTTTTCCTCAACACGTTTCCCCCCAGTTCATATTTATTCATCAACCTGCTCATCTGTGACTTTAATCCGTGGTAGACGTCATTACATTTATAACAAACACAAACATTGGGGTTTCCCTGGCTCTGGCAAGATGTATGAACAAAAATGTTTCATAAAGTTACCAACTGGTTTCACTGGTGTAAAATTACCGTTGTGCAAATGTTGTGTTTAATGACGTAACTAAACGCTGGAAGAGATGTAAAACCATTTTTCCCAGGGAAGCGTCTGAGGTGACAACGTCCGCTGTGATAACTGAAGTACTTCCTTTTCAGCTAAACAGTTTTCCATGTATTTTGACTGAATGTTATACCTGAAAAATTTCGATTTCCATGAGCCACCTTTCTCAAAACATGAAGTGGGAATAAATGCGCTTAAATGCGAGTAACGATATCAACGTGGTCGTTTATCCAGGAGAATCGAACCCTAGACAGGCTCTTTAGCAAGCTCGTGAATACAGGGCTCAAGGGTCTACAGGGTTAGATGGTGTGTGGGTTGCATCTTAGCCATGATGGTAAGATACATGTACATTTACATTTTAGGCATTTAGCAGACGATCTGATCCAGAGCGACTTGCACAGTTTTCTTTACATTCAATCCATTTATACAGCTGGATATTTACTGAAGAAATTCAGGTTAAGTGCCTTGCTCAAGGGTTCAACGACAGTGTCCCACCTGGGAATCGAACCAGCAACCTCTGAGTTACAAGCCCAGTCCCCTAACCATTATACTACACTGCCACCCATGCTCGACCCAATCGCTTTCCATCTGTTCACAAACCGGGCATGTGAAAACCAGTGCAGAAAACAACTTTAATTGTGGGATCGTTGTTTAAATGTGCATCTTACCCATGATGGTCAGCTTGCGGGGCCTCTGCTTGGAGGTGATGACCTGCAGGGAGGGGGCGATGGACTGGATGCGGATGATGGGCTGGTTGGGGTCGTAGGTCCCGGGGACAGCCAGCTCCAGGTCGCGGCACATCAGCAGCTTTGGGGAGACGTACTGCAGCTCCAGAGAGGTCAGCTGAGGACACAGCGTGGGATGGGGGATGGGGGGGGCATGTTAACGCTGGCTAAGACCGGTAATGCCAAACGGCTTCCGCCGCTCTCCCGTCACTCCGCGTCCGCGTCTTTCACTCGCCGTCACAGCCGTGTTTTGCTTGGCAGTCCCGGGACGCACGTGAAAGACAACAAAGCTGACGTCTGTGTCAGGGCAGACGGGAACGGCCCGCACCTGCAATAACACTCGCGGAGAGGCGCCCTGATCGGTTGCGTGGGAACCGCTGTTTGTTACCGTCGGGGGAAAAAAAGGATGAATATTTTCGTTGCGTTTCTTTCAAAGATCTGTATGAGCCGCGGGGCAACAGAAACCCGTGCCTTGTTTTCCTACAGTCTGCAGGAGCGAAGCTGGCGCGAGACAAGATGAGTCAAGACTAGAGCAACCAGCGATTAATATCTGTGCTGAGTGATGAAGGTCAACTCCGGGAGAGTTGGTTATATGGGAACGTAATGCTTTAATGCACTTTGGGTAACGCTCAGCCTCCCAGAACAGAACAGACTGCAGCTGGCTGTCAGAGGCCCTGCTCACCTGCGGCAGCTGCTTGGAGATCCTGCGGAAGACGTGGTAGTAGAGGTCCCAGGCCTGCGTCAGGTCCTTCACGTTCCCGGACCGCATGTACTTCCTGCACCAGTCCTGCGCCTCCATCAGGTCCCGCCCGTATGCCTGCGGGACACGCCCACCACCGTCAGCGCCCGCTTTACCTGGCCTGGCCTGGGCTGCGCCCACAGGGGGCCGGCCAATTCAATCACCGCCTCTCCAGTGCTTTTCTACAATACATCCCCTTCACTGTGGCAAGCGTGACTGTTTTTTTACACCATTTGTACACTGGCACTTCACTTTACAATATGTAAAGGTTGACCCCATTTGTTGGTCCATCCAGTCACTGCTACCTGGTTGAAAGAGGTATTAAAAAATAAAATACAAAATAATCAGATTTTTCCCTGTTTTCCCCCAAAATAATAATACATTACAGGATCAGATTTCCAGAGCGACTTACAGTTTACATTTCTTTACAATCCATTTATACAGCTGGATATTAACTGAAGCAATTCAGGTTAAGTACCTTGCTCAAGGGTACAATGGCAGTGTCCCACCTGGGGACTGAACCTGCAACCTTAAAGTTACAAGCCCAGCTCCCTAACCATTATACCATACTGCCTGCCTGGGGAATTGTACACTCTATTGTTTCAATTTCCCTCCCCCCACAAACCTGCCGCTTACAACTACAGGACCAGCCACTACCCTGGACACTGGCAGTGACGATGGCAACGAACCGCCTCCCTTGAGACAGCCTAGCTGTCGCCTGTGATTCCGACTCATGCCCCAGGGAAGCTTTCTGTGCATACGGCGAGCTTGTGTCGACTTCCCTCTCCCCTCCATGGGGCAGACAGCCAATTGCTGCCCCCTAGCGGTACTCCCAGCCAGTGCCGGACTGGAGCAGCCGGGGGATCGAGTGACACAGGCAGGGGTCTCTTTGAGGGTTGAGGGAGGGGGGGAGGGGGCTGACCTGGTTGAAGGAGGTCTCTTTGAGGGTCTGGGGAGGTGAGGTGAGGGTTAGGGGGCTGAGGCCTGGTTGAAGGAGGTCTCTTTGAGGGTCTGGGGAGGTGAGGGTTAGGGGGCTGAGGCCTGGTTGAAGGAGGTCTCTTTGAGGGTTGAGGGAGGTGAGGGTTAGGAGGCTGACCTGGTTGAAGGAGGACTCTTTGAGGGGTTGGAGAGGTGAGGGTTAGGGGGCTGACCTGGTTGCAGGAGGTCTCTTTGAGGGTCTGGGGAGGTGAGGGTTACGGGGCTGAGGCCTGGTTGAAGGAGGTCTCTTTGAGGGTCTGGGGAGGTGAGGGGCAGGAGGCTGACCTGGTTGAAGGAGGTCTCTGAGGGTTTGGGGAGGGGGGCAGGGGGCTGACCTGGTTGAAGGAGGTCTCTTTGAGGGTCTGGGGACCCCTCTCCATCATGGCGTGCAGGGGGTTTGGGGACCCCTCTCCATCATGGCGTGCAGGGGCTCCAGCACGGCGAACATGCCCTTCACGTTCCGCTCGCCGAAGTAGAGACGGGACGCCTCCTCCAGGCCCTCGTGCCACATCTCGTGCCACAGGATGGCCACCCGGATCAGCTCCTCGCTCACCTGCGGGCACAGGCACCGCTCAGCACACGGCTCCCCGCTCAGCACACGGCTCCCCGCTCAGCACACGGCTCCGCGCTCCCACGTGATAGCATTACTGCGCCCTTAGCAAAGGTGCTGAGCGCTCCCTGGCCTGCTAACAATGCCATGATGGGACACAGCATTTAATTTAAAGACGAATAACGAGTTTAACAAGTGTTCCTCCCACACTTACCCATGCCACATATTCAAAAATATTTTAAAGGTCCCACTCCCCTAAATTCTAAACTCCAGGACCCATAAAAGCTGTACAGTAGGCGATATCACGAGTGTTGCCGACCACCAATAAAGCAATGACCTCAATATCTCTGAAAAATAAAAGCTGTTCCAGGTTCAGCCCCAATCAAAAGCTCTTTTTTGTCAAAAATAAATGCGAATTCTGATCCAGGATTCATTTCTAAAAGGCACAATTTACATAAAACGTGAACATAAAAGTTTCAAGACCGCTAAGGTCTGTCAACAAGAAAACTCAAGCACTTGAATGCTCCATCAACTTTGAAGTCCTACATTTGTGCAAGATAACTATAATTCCCCTCCTGTTTTAAGAAAGGCTGAACGCTATGTGTGTGTGCGAGGATCTCAGATAGGTTCCCATACCATGATGGCCTGCTGGACCAGCGTGTTACAGTGCTCACACATGTTCTTCAGGATCTTATTGGCTGCATTGTGGCGGGCCGTGGTGGTGGATTTGGAGGCCACAGTAAGCGGGTAGATCAAGGCCTGGGAGAGAGACATGGTACAGAGGGCCGTTAGCAGTGTGCTCAGCACTCTAAAATCTGGGGTTCGAGCTCAAGACCAGAAACGGGGTTCGAATCCCAGATGAGACACTGCTAACATGCCCATTAAATGCAACGGCCTCACGTGGACCCATGCAACAAACAAACAGACCGTAATTCCAAAACAGCAGTGTGTTTAGGGAAAAAGGGTTCCACGACATGCACCAACAGCAGGAGCAAGGCCTAACGGCAGCCTCTCGGACAGGCTGCGCGCCGCTGCCCGGCGTACCTGGGGGTGGTATCGGCCGATGTCGGTGAGCAGCTGGTGGATGAGGCGGCCCACCAGGGCGCGGGGCGTGTCGATGCGGGCGATCAGCTGAGGAATTACCTGGGGGGGAGAGAGGGGAATTCATAAAAACATCACCGGAGAATAGAACAGACCTGTCTACCACTCTCTTGACACGTGAGCCACAACTTGTTGAGCGGGGGAATATGTTGTAACTGGAGCGTTGTTTTTTTTTTCCCTTCGTAATTTAGAGTGACATCCGTGAAGTTTGACCTCAAAATGAGGGCCTGGAACGCAGAACGCAGAATGCACACAGGCTGGCAGGTCTGCGGGGAGGAGAGAACAGAGAGGAACACAGAGAGGCAGAGACTTACTTGTAGCCAGGTGTCAATCTGGATAGTTTTGATGCCTTCCACCAGAGCCTCGTTGACCTCGGGCCAATGGCCGTAGTCGAACCACAGCGTCAGGACTCTGTGAGCGGGACAGGGGGAGACACTCAGCACTCCTATTTATACAACGTTTAAACTTCCAATTAAAAAAACTAAACAGAAACCCATCAATCACATACCATGCTCTGAGCACCGTGAAATCACGACTGACAATCGTAATCAAATTTGGAAACAGAGTGGAGGATATGAGGCATGGCTGTCACATTCATACAAATGAGAGTTAATGGCTGTTGTACACTTTCTCTCTGGCCTTTGTGAATGCACAAAATCAAACTATTTTTGTCCACCGGGTGTCGCTGTCTCTGCATTGGCCGGCAGGAAAAATGTTGACAAGCATTTCGTCAGTGTGCGCAGTGTGTCAAAGTTCAGTGTTGCGCAGTATCAGTATAGTGTGTTCGGTGTTGCGCGATGCCTGCGGAACGGCTGGGTCACACACCTCAGGGTGTCCTGCAGGTTGTTCCCACGGGAGAGGGAGATGGACCGGAAGAAGCCCTGGACAGCAGGGACCGTGTACAGCAGCAGTGTCTTAGAGAGGTCCTGGAACAGGAACATCACTCTTTACTCAACACAACACACAGAATATTATACCCACAATACTCCATACACCATAGTCTATATAATACTCACAATGCACCGTGAAACTGACAATATACGATACTCTATACTCCACACACTTATGCCATATTCTCATAACTCAATACAATCACAGTACACACTTGCTCTGTAACATACACTGTCATCTACAGTACTCTACCCTCCTCACAACATACTATACTATGCATACCGTGCTTGATACTCTATACACCACAAACTATACTCCACATACCATATTGTATGCATCATGCTTAATACTCTGCATGCAATACTCTTTCCTCCACAACATACTCTTTATACTCCACACAAGACTCACTACACCATCACAGCGTATACACTATACTATATTATACTCCTATACGACGTACACTATACTCCATGCGACATATTCTGTACTCCACACACCATAATCTACAGTTCACACAACATCAACCATACGCCTTGCCACATATTCTATATTCCGCACAGAATACTCCATAGTGCACAACGCACACCGTACTCCTCAGAGCGTAGTCTATACTCCCAACATCAGACGGTGCACTCTACATCACATTTACATTGACATTTTAGGCATTTAGCAGACGCTCTTATCCAGAGTTTACATTTCTTTACATACAATCCATTTATACAGCTGGATATTAACTGAAGCAATTCAGGTTAAGTACCTTTAGCTCAAGGGTACAACGGCACCCACCTGGGAATCGAACCAGCAACCTCTCAGTTACAAGCCCAGTGCCCTAACCGCTATGCTAACACCGCCGCCCTAAACAGGACACGGCGTGGTGTTGGGGGCGCTCCCTCACCTCGTTGAACTTCTTCTGCCCGGGCGAGGGCACGGGGCTGTGGTCAGTGCTGTCCACCTCGCTGTCGCTGTTGCTGGCCTCGCTGTTGGCGCTGGCGCCGCTGGCGTGCCGCAGCTTCTTCTTCTCGTCCCGGCCCTGGTTCTGGTGCTTATAGTGCAGCACCGCCTCGAAGTTCATCACCGCCCAAGCGTGCCACGCCTGCCCGCCGCACGCACACGAGACAGACACAGACACAGACGCGTTCATCAGCTGTGACATCATAATAATATATGCCATTTAGCAGACGCTTTTATCCAAAGCGACTTACAGTAGTGAATGCATACATTTTTCAGTATATAAGATAAGATAAGATAAGATAAGATCAACTTTATTTATCCCCATTGGGGAAATTCTGTGTCACACACAAAGCTCCAGTATACACATAGACAATACAGACATAATCACCAATAAGGCAACATATGTTAAACACAACGGCGCCAATATACATTTATATACAAAATAAGATAATAAGTTAGAGTTAAGAGCAGGTAGTGCTGTATATGTGGCCCCAGTGAGGAATGAACCCACAACCTAAGCGTTGCTAACGCCGTGCTCTACCTACTGAGCCACAGAGAACCACATAACGTCCACCGGTGACATCATCACATTCGGGCTGTAGTCCTTATACAGAGCGCGCTGCACGCGGGTCAGTGGCACCATTCCGGCCAAAGGGAAGGTACGGCAAAGTGATGTCACGTTAAATATATTGTGTCGATAATGGGTGAGACAGTAAACGGTGAAACAGTAAAACGGTTTGAGCTCACTGCTTGGACAATAATAGTGTCAATAAATAAATATGACTTTCATACCGTGTCGCTTGACTAATATTTTAACTGGGAATCCAAACTTTTAGGAGGCTAAAATAGATATAAAACAAATCGTAAAACACAACTTTTACTGGCATATTTATGAAAGTTTTAAAAATAGACTACGAGGCCAAGGGTATGGCAACGGCCATACTCAATTGACGCCCGTTGCTTGGACCTCAAACCCGTTTGTGTACATTCCCTCAGTACCACACAAAACCCCTTCTCTAAATGTTTGTTGAAAGAGTGATTTCCAGGAGGGGTAGTGGTTTGGTTCATGGCTTTGAGACGCTAAGCTTCAGTACACGGACAATGACTCCATTGGGAGCTGAGCATTACATTACATTATAGGCATTTAGCGGACGGTCTTATCCAGAGCGACTTACGCAGTTTCACATTTCTTTACATACAATCGATTTATACAGCAGGATATTTACCGAAACAACTCAGCTCAAGTGCCTTTCTCATACAATCCATTTATACGGCTGGATATTTACTGAAGCGGTTCAGCTTAATATAATAATATATGCCATTTAGCAGACGCTTTTATCCAAAACTTAAGTGCCTTGCTCAAAGGCACAGCGGCATTGCCCCCACCTGGGAATCAAACCCGCAACCTTTGCGTTGCAAGCCCAGTTCCCTAACCATTACTACACCACACTGCCGCCCATTAGGGACAGAACCCGGACGGAAAGGGAGAGCGAGCGCATTTCCGCTCATCGCCCGTTCGCCTGGTGCAGTGGCGTCCACTGTCCACTGGGGACCCGTGGGTGCTGGGCCTTCACTCTGACTGCAGTGTGATAATATATATGCCATTTAGCGGACGCTTTTATCCAAAGCGACTTACAGTAGTGAATGCATACATTTTCAGTATATGTGGCCCGAGTGGGGATTGAACCCACAACCTAAGCGTTGCCAACGCTGTGCTCTACCAACTGAGCCACAGAGAACCACAGAACGTCCACCGGTGACATCATCACATTCGGGCTGTAGTCCTTATACAGAGCGCGCTGCACGCGGGTCAGTGGCACCATTCCGGCCAAAGGGAAGGTACGGCAAAGTGATGTCGCGTTAAATATATTGTGTCGATAATGGGTGAAACAGTAAACGGTGAAACAGTAAAACGGTTTGAGCTCACTGCTTGGACAATAATAGTGTCAATAAATAAATATGACTTTCATACCGTGTCGCTTGACTAATATTTTAACTGGGAATCCAAACTTTTAGAAGGCTAAAATAGATATAAAACAAATCGTAAAACACAACTTTTACTGGTATATTTATGAAAGTTTTAAAAATAGACTACGAGGCCAAGGGTATGGCAACGGCCATACTCAATTGACGCCCGTTGCTTGGACCTCAAACCCGTTTGTGTACATTCCCTCAGTACCACACAAAACCCCTTCTCTAAATGTTTGTTGAAAGAGTGACTTCCAGGAGGGGTAGTGGTTTGGTTCATGGCTTTGAGACGCTAAGCTTCAGTACACGGACAGTGACTCCATTGGGAGCTGGGCATTACATTACATTATAGGCATTTAGCGGACGGTCTTATCCAGAGCGACTTACGCAGTTTCACATTTCTTTACATACAATCGATTTATACAGCAGGATATTTACCGAAACAACTCAGCTCAAGTGCCTTTCTCATACAATCCATTTATACGGCTGGATATTTACTGAAGCGGTTCAGCTTAATATAATAATATATGCCATTTAGCAGATGCTTTTATCCAAAGCTTAAGTGCCTTGCTCAAGGGCACAACGGCATTGCCCCCACCTGGGAATCAAACCCGCAACCTTTGCATTGCAAGCCCAGTTCCCTAACCATTACTACACCACACTGCCGCCCATTAGGGACAGAACCCGGACGGAAAGGGAGAGCGAGCGCATTTCCGCTCATCGCCCGTTCGCCTGGCGCAGTGGCGTCCACTGTCCACCGGGGACCCGTGGGTGCTGGGTCTTCACTCTGACTGCAGTGTAATAATATATACGCCATTTAGCAGACGCTTTTATCCAAAGCGACTTACAGTAGTGAATGCATACATTTTCAGTATATGTGGCCCCAGTGGGGATTGAACCCACAACCTAAGCGTTGCCAACGCCGTGCTCTACCTACTGAACCACAGAGAACCACTCTGTGGTTAGTTAGTGGTCTTAATGACTGGAGTGACTAAAGAGACCTGCGGAGACTGGAAGGTCTGTGGCTGCTGGGCCGGGGCTCACCTTGTACCAGTTGCGGTCGTGCTCCGTGGAGTGGCTGTAGTACTGCAGCACTTTGGGGATGGTGCTCTCGTTGATGCCCTGCAGGCTGAGCTGCCACTCGCCCAGCTTGAGGAAGCACCTGCGGGGGAGAGAGAGGGGAGAGCGGGGGTCTCAGCGGTCGGCTCGTCTCGGCTGCCGTCGAGCTTACCGCCGGTTACATCAGGGCTGACGAAAGCCAGCTGCCGCTCTCTCTCTCTCCGCTTCCTCTGCTCCTGGCTGCGGGCCTTTCCTTTCTACAAAGCCGGGAGGAGGAGGAGGAGGGCCATGTCCCAGCCAGACGGCACTCTGGCCCGGTTGAACAGTCTGCTCTCGTTCGGCTCGTCTGGCCGATAAATGGGACGGTGCGCGCCTCGGGTCCGGATTTGGTAGCGCTTCCCGCTGAATTATGAATCACTCGATTCCCATTACTGCAGTTATTTGTGGCCACATTTACAATTGGCGAAACAGAGAGAAAAAGATAGGCTTTGAAATCAAAGCACCGCACAAAAAAAGGATGAAATTAAAGTATGACTCCTTTTAGCGGGAGCGTGACTGTAAGAGAACTTCGGCAATCGACAACACAGTCCAAGAAAGAATCTGTTTACATGGAATCTCTGCATTCACAGACATCCATCATACTCTCGCACCAGTGGCTGTTTATTAGCTGCTGGAAAGACGGTTTTAGGACGCTCTGTTTAATTACATACAGCGTGAGTTATCATCACAGGGGCGGTCTTGGCTTGTCAGCATCCCTACGCTTTTCATCCTATTAACATCAATCGTCAGGAAGTGGGCAATGGCCAAGTTCAAGTTCCCCCGGGTATTGTGAAGGTAAAGGCACTTGCCCATGCAAGTTGCCCATTCGTGGGTGGTGATTGGCTGTCCGCCCCAGAGGAAGGGAGGCCGGCAGGAGTTGACAGTATGCAAAAGTGTCTCTGTGTGTCTCAGAGGAGGCGGTTCGGCGCCTTTGTCACCGCCGGTCCCAGGGTTGCAGCGCCGAGCTCGTAGTGCGAGGGAAGGGACAGTTGAATTAGAAATGGGGTACAATAGGCTACCAAATAAAAAATTACAAAGATACGCCAGACACAGGATACACATCCCGCGTGGATACACATCGCTCATGGCACAATGCAGCCGGCCAAACCATGGGTTGGTGGGTGGTGATTGGCTGTCCGCCCCAGAGGGATGGGGGAGGGATGCCGGCAGGAGCTCGCCACATGCAATAGTGGCTCTGTGCGTATCAGGGTTACGGTCGACAGCTTGGCGAGTTCCGTCTCTGAGGAGGCGGTTCGGCGCCTTTGTCACTGCCAGTCCCAGGGTTACAGCGCCAAGCTCGTAGTGTGAGGGAAGGGACAGTTGAAATTGGGAGAAAAAAAAAAAGATACGCCAGACACAGGAGGAACGACTGTATTCCCCCGTGGATACACATCACTCATGGCACAGCGCAGCCGGCCAAACCACGCCCGACACATCGACCCCCATCATCAGCGCGGACGAGCGCCAAACACCTTGCAACGTGGAGGACTTCAGTGTGTCGTATGATGCAGTTTAAAGGGAAATATTAAGCTAAGTCTGATTCAATTCGGTCTCTTCTTTTCATGTTTTTAAACCGAGGAAGATGAAGCGGGCCCAGGCGAAAGTGGAAATCAAAACTCATCGAGTGTCTGGCCCTCCTGCCACCTCGGGTTTGCAGGTCTAATCACGACCCCCTCGGGGGCCGTCTCTCCGCTGCAAAATAACACCTCTGAGATAACACTCTTCGGAAATATCGTTATGCGCAAAACCAGGTGTGCGTCTTCGCCCCCGATACCTGTCTGCGCTGACCTGGTTCGGGGGAAAGTACGTCAGGGCGTCTGGAGGAAAGGCCCTAATGACGAGCAGAGAGGTGTTTCGCTCCCCGTGAATCCCTGCCAGCCCGTGAGCTCAGGTGACGTGTCACACGCTCTCCTCTTCCTCTCCCCGGCTTTACACAAAGAGAGGGGGGGTCTGCACCTGTGCCCCCTCCGGGACGAGCGTGTCCTGGATCAATTCCCGGAAAAGCATTTCGTAAAGGATCGCGGGCGTGCCATAGAACCAAATGTGCCGGTGATAATGGGACACTGCGTTCATGAGGGTGTGTGACGAGGCTGTGTGGGCGCGAGATGTGTGAATGACGTGGGAGGGTGATGTGTGTGATGTACGCTTGTGTGTGTGTGTGTGTGTGATGTACGCTGTGTGTGTGTGTGTGTGTGATGCTGATGTGTGCTGTGTGTGTGTGTGTGTGTGTGTGTGTGTGTGAGATGTATGCACGTGATGTACGCTGGTGTGTGTGTGTGTGTGTGTGTGTGTGTGTGTGTGTGTGTGTGTGTATGTGACGGGGCGGCGCTGACCTGGCCATGAGTTTGTGCAGCTCCTGTTTGTGCTGCTGGTCCTCGGCAGCGATGGCGTGCTGAGCCTGCTGCTGCATCCCCTGGACAAAGTGCTGCATGTGCTGGAACGCATCGATCTGCAGGGCAGAGAAAGGGGCCGCGCGGTCAGTGCCCAGCTCACAGCCTGCAGCGACCGCCAGCATTCACGGGCCCGCAAAGATGGCAGCACACAGTGCACTTCAGGTAACAGGGAGGAGAATGTACCTGCAGTGTTGGTTACCTCCGCCTTTTAAAACAGCCCAGACTGTGGTTATACTGTACTTTAGCCTTTTAAATCAGCCCAGACTGTGCTTATAATGTACTTTAGCCTTTAAATCAGCCCAGAGTGTGCTTATACTGTACTTTAGCTTTTAAATCAGCCCAGAGTGTGCTTATACTGTACTTTCAGTGCTGGTTAGCTGGTGCTCAGTAACAGTGACAGCCGTGTATCCTGAAGACAGACGGTGGGGGTGACCTACACATGACTGCGAGTGAACCAGGGCCTCAATTCAACTCTACCATGTCACTGTACAAGCAAAAGAAAATCCCTGCATAGTACTGCTGCCCACAATGAGCTCTGGCCTGTCTTCATCCCCTTTCCCCAAGAGAGGGTCGGTACAAAGGCCAATGTAGACCACACGCGTCACAGCGGCAGCGCAGCAAACTACACAAATTAAAACACTAGTGGATGGGCTCATCTACACCACAAATGAAAGCTGCGCAGCAAAATTAAGTGTTTACAGACACTGGCTCCAACATGCATGGTTTGATTTATATTGTATTTTATATTGTGTCCCTAGTTCCCTCCTGCACTTGTGAAGAATATCAACAGCTATTTTTATTTTATTTTTTATCTGTTGGATATTAAAATATCTGAAGCCAAAAAATACTGCAGCTTTTTATTTTCATTTTTGTACTGCCATGGCAGAAAATAAACATAAAACTCAAATCTGGGGGTCTAACAAGTGTGAGCTGCCTAGGGACACGGTTCGAAACCAGTCTGTGCCAGACCGGCCCTAGCCATTAGCCCCGATCGGGAGTGGCATTTGGCTGTCCGTTTCTGAGGGAGGGGGGAGGTTGGTCGGCGTGAACTCGCTGTGAAGCACGTAAGGGTGCACATTACAAGTACGTCAACTTAATAAAGATACATCGCAAATCAAATAAATTCAATGGGCATGTTATGACACGACAATCCTATTGATTGATAGCAAAAAGTTGGATCGTAAAAGCAGAATTTTCTCAGAACACGGGTGATAAGTTCTTTCCATGTTTACGGCTTTGGGACTCAACATTGTGGATCAGGTCGTAGAGTAGCTGGCACGGCTGAACTTTCCTGGAACGTGCGAAAGTTCCACAGGACTGGATACAAGCATTCACAAGGCACAGGATTCAGGATTCAGCTTCCTAGTCTGGACCGACATCCACCAACATCCACACCAACAGCTGGGCCGTCAGGTGAGCAAATGGTAATCTCCAGCATTGTCCCAGAGCAGAACATCAAACCTGGAGCCTGGAGACTGTGGTCGAGGTTTTACAACACTCTTGCTTTGATGTCCATCTCTGGGCAGTTAGGGTTAGGGTTAGGGCAGAGAGAGAGAGAGAGAGAGAGAGACAGAGAGAGAGAGAGAGAGAGACAGAGAGACAGAGAGAGAGAGAGAGAGAGAGAGAGAGAGAGAGAGAGAGACAGAGAGAGAGACAGAGAGAGAGAGAGAGAGAGACAGAGAGAGAGAGAGAGAGAGAGAGAGAGAGAGAGAGAGAGACAGAGAGAGAGAGAGAGAGAGAGAGAGAGAGAGAGAGAGAGAGAGAGAGACAGAGAGAGAGAGAGAGAGACAGAGAGAGAGAGAGAGACAGAGAGAGAGACAGAGACAGAGACAGGATGTGGGGGCTGTGGCATTGCCCCGTTTCCCCCTCCGGAGGGCTCTCCTCACGAGCATGTCAAAATAATGTTTGCACTGCGGTGGAAATGAAGCCACTCTCGTTAGTTAGGGGCCAAGGAGATCCATCACGCCCGTTATTATGGCGTGGGGGGCCACCGCACATCCGTCTTCGTTACTAATGACGCCTGTCACCATGGCACGCGGTGAGATCCCGGGGGACCCCGCCCTCGTCTCGGCAGATGCTTTTCACATCACACCCCAAATGAAACCCCCTGAAGGCCCTGTGCCTTTCTTATCATCACGCAAACTGCCTGGTCTGGCGTCAGACAGATCTACAGTACATATGGGCGAGAACAAACTGAACTGTACGCTCATGGCACTGTATTTGGTAATACATATGCACCCGGGACCTGGCATAAGTTACCTTACTACACTTTCAGAGTGCGGGTGGTGGTCATTGCATGTGTGTGTGGTGGCCAGTGCATTTGGTGGTCAGTGCATGTGCGTGTGGTGGTCAGTGTGTGTGGTGGTCAGTGCATGTGTGTGGTGGTCAGTGTGTGTGGTGGTCAGTGCATGTGTGTGGTGGTCAGTGTGTGTGGTGGTCAGTGCATGTGTGCGTGGTGGCCAGTGCAGTGTGTGTGGTGGTCAGTGCATGTGTGTGTGGGGGCCAGTGTGTGTGGTGGTCAGTGTGTGTGGTGGTCAGTGCATGTGTGTGGGGGCCAATGTGTGTGGTGGCCAGTGTGTGTGGTGGTCAGTCCATGTGTGTGGTGGCCAGTGCATTTGGTGGTCATTGCGTGTGGTGGTTAGTGCGTGTGAAAGTCAGTGCACGTGGAGGTTAGTGCATGCGGTGGTCAGTGAGTGTGATGGTCAGTGCGTTTGGTGGTCAGTGTCACTACCTTGCGCGTGCTCTTCCACATGTACTTCATGTAGGCGTAGGTGACGTGGGGGTGGACAGTGGGCAGGGGGTGGTCCAGCTGTTTGGAGGGATCCACACCCAGGAGCAGCACCAGGGTCTTGTGGGCCAGGGCCTGAGGGGGGGGGGGGAAGAAAGGCAGAAGTGAGGCAAACCGTCCCTGTACCTTCCCAAAGCCTGCCGCTGGCCTAACCAAACAGCGGCAGGCTAAATAAACACGTCCGTCAGCACGCCCCCGTCAGGGCTGAGGGGAACGCAAACCGCAGACCCCCCACGAACGAGGGCATTCTCCCGATTGGCCAGGACGTTCTTATGCGCTGACGTCGCGGCTCGGCCGTTTGAAGTCCGCTCCCGCAATCAAAGCACGGTCCTCTCTCCGAGACCACATGTTTCTGTAAGGGCCCGGGAGGGCACTCGCCCAAGTTTCCACTCGCTCTCAAATTCGAAAAAGTCAGATACAATAATATTTATGCAAAAAGAAAAAAAACATCAAAAACATAAAGCAATCTGAAAATGACTTGGAGGACCCCATTTATAAACAGTCCTATTTCAGAAATGCTTTGCCTCTTTGTTTTTGGTAAGATGTTGGGACTCTTTCGATTCCTAGAGGGCGTAAAGAGGGTGTGAGGGCACGCAGCGACTCACCAGACGGCCGCTCTTGCCGCAGAGGCTGGCGTACTTCAGCCAGGTGCGCATGTCCTCGTGAGGGTTGATGACCAGCGAGCGCACCATCAGGATCCGCTGCCAGTCCTCCACGATGCGCTGGCAGCCCTGCAGAGAAAAGATCAGGAGTCAGGGCACTTCTGCACAATCATTACGCACACACAGGCACAGGCACAAGACACACAGGCACATGACACACACACACACACACACACACACACACACACACAACAAACAAACACACACACACACACACACATGCACATGCACACACACACACACACACACACACACACACACACACACACAAGCACAACACACACGCACAGGCACAAGACACACACACACACACACACACACGCACACACGCACGCACACACGCACACACACACAGACACACACACACACACACAAGCCACACACATCAGAGTCATACGTTTTTAAGATCACGTGAAAAGGTTTGCAGCCATGTGCACACGCAGCACAGTCCACTGAGAACACAACAGTGTTCCTCGATCTCTCCCACACAGGCACCACGGGTCACAGTCACACTCGAATCGCTCGATCTGTCCGGGGCCACACTCAAGCAGACGCATTCGCTCATCTGCCAATAAATCACTCAAGAGAAGGGCTGCTTGACAGTATTTCTAAACTCTGTTGCTGTGAGTCTGCTCTGCTCCAGCCCCCCCGGGGGGTTCAAACGGCCCTCTTTATGAATGGATGAAGTCAAACGATCAAGCGGGTCTCAAAACCGCGTGACTGCTGCTGGGAAATTCCTCTCCCGCGGCAAAGAGACGAGGGCAGGAACGTAAATATCTCCTTGTTTGGGTCGGTTGCCGGGCGACGGGCGGAGGTGTATCCTTTGACTGGCTCTCGTAAAAGTCGGCCACATGGCGGGGGTTTTTTACGCGAGACGAGGCGGACGGGAAGCCCCCACGCTACGCGTCACGCGTGTGAGCGTGCCGTAAAAAAAGCCTGACGCTCCGGGGTCACGTCCGCTCAGGCTGAGGTCTCCGAGGCTTCCTCGTGCGCTTCTGTCCCACCTCCGCGCCCAGGCTGCAGGAGGTCTCCGAGAGCCGCTCAGGCTGCGGTCTCCGAGGCTTCCTCGTGCGCGTCTGTCCCACCTCCGCGCCCCCGCCGCGGCCAGGAGGTCTCGATCGCAGAGCCGCTCGCCCTGCGTTGCCGCTAACGCAGCTAGCGTACCCCCTGCTCCCCCTGCCACCCATCTGCCGCGGGCCGTGTCCCGGCTGCCTCACGCGCAGCGGAAACGCAGCGACCGACATCGTTAAAGCCCCGAACCACAGTCAGACTGCAGCCTTTCATCCGCCACGCAGGAGTAAACAGAAAGACCCGGCGCGGATGCGTTCCCTCGGGACGGATAAAAGCTTCGTCTGAACGCCTCTCTCTGATGCCCTGATGAGTGAGCCTTTTTCATTCGCTTTTTTTAATCCCTTTTCCCCAAATTTGCCATGCCCAATTAATGTACATGCATGAGTGATTTGTACACTTTGTACACTGCCTAGGCAGGCGGTGTGGTATAATGGTTAGGGAACTGGGCTTGTAACGTTAAGGTTGCAGGTTCAATCCCCAGGTGGGACACTGCTGTTGTACCCTTGAGCAAGGTACTTAACCTGAATTGCTTCAGTTAATATCCAGCTGTATAAATGGATTGTAAAGAAATGTAAACTGTAAGTCGCTCTGGATAAGAGCGTCTGCTAAATGCCTGTAATGTTTTGCCATCTCTCCAGATTGCGGGGGGGGGGGTGTAGTTGGGCGATTTTCCCATCATGCTCCCTGGCACTCACCTGCAGCCTCTCCCACCACGTCTCCCGGATGATCTCTCTCCTCTCCGGCACGAGCTTGTACTGGATCACCTCCTCAAGCTCTGACAACATCTGGCAAGACACCATGGCCTGGGAGAGAGAGAGAGAGAGAGAGAGAGAGAGAGAGAGGAGAGAGAGAGAGAGAGAGAGAGAGAGAGAGAGAGAGAGGGAGGGGAGAGAGAGGAAGAGGGAGAGAGAGAGAGAGAGAGGGAGGGAGAGAGAGAGAGAGAGAGGAGGGAGAGAGGAGAGAGAGAGAGAGAGAGAGAGAGGGAGAGAGAGAGAGAGAGAGAGAGAGAGAGAGGGAGGGAGGGAGAGAGGGGGAGAGAGAGAGAGAGAGAGAGAGTGAGAGAGGAAGAGGGAGAGAGAGAGAGAAAGAGGGAGAGAGAGAGAAAGAGAGAGAGAGAGGAAGAGGGAGAGAGAGAGAGAAAGAGTGAGAGAGAGGAAGAGGGAGAGAGAGAGAGAAAGAGGGAGAGAGAGAGAGAGAGAGAGAGAGAGAGAGAGAGGGAGAGAGAGAGAGAGAGAGAGAGAGAGAGAAGAGGGAGAGAGAGAAAGAGAGAGAGAGAGAGAGAGAGAGAGAGAGAGAAGAGAGAGAGAGAGAGAGAAAGAGTGAGAGAGAGGAAGAGGGAGAGAGAGAGAGAGAGGAGGGAGAGAGAGAGAGAGGAGAAGGAGAGAGAGAAGAAGGAGAGAGAGAGCTCTGTCAGCCCACAGGGTTCACTCCACCCCGAGCTGCTCTTACCGCACTCTCCCGTCAGCAGTGTGTCACACGCCCGCACCCCCGATAAACACGTCCCCCTTCTCACCCTCCGAGCCTCACGTAATGCCCTTCCCCGCTGTCTGAGCCACCGCGGGGCCCCGTCCACAACCCCTGTCAGCTTTTCCTCCGTCCCCATCGCCAGGAATACTACATCTGACTTACTCTGCAGGCCAACATCGGCCGGGAGGCTCCTGAGCCAGTGCGACTCATTAAACATTCAGGAAAACAGCCTGAAGCGGTTAGGCGACGGATAAATAGCGCAGATACGTATATACATTTCATTTTCGATAAAAACTGCCGTGTGCAGCCGTCCCCCTGTTCACTTTTTCTTTCTCGTCTCTCAGCGCGTGAGAATGCACCGACGTTTGTTTAAACTGCAGCAAAGATAAAGCAAACGGAAAGCACAGCACAACAAACAGCGATGTGACGGACGTGAGCTCTGTCTCTGTCAGGACCTCCCACATCTTTCGCCCTTTCACACACTTTCACATGCGCCCGCTCCTCCGCTCTTACCCCGTACGCCCGGCTGTAGCTCTCCCCCGCCATCGCGGTCAGCTCGGCGTCCAGCAGGTCTCTGGCCTTGTCGATGCACTGGAAGCACACGAGCACACACGGTGAACACGCAGAACGGGAACAGTCAGGTAAACGGGGAGGGGCATTTCAATCAGTGAATGAGATTTTTTTTCTCTTAATTCATTTACCCAACATTCACAAATCAATGTAAAATACATATATATACATATAAACATAGCCTACATAAATCACCGATAATGTAAGATGACGTATTACAGGCCATCTGACGTCCACATGTTTGTGTCGGTCCCCTCGAAGCTCACACTCAATCAAGCCCGCCCTCGCAGGCCCAAACACACACACGAGGGGAAATGACTGACACAACGTGTTCCGTCTCCATAAAACCCGGCAGGAGGCAGAAGTCTAGTCACGGATTCCACATTAAAATCGGAGCGAAATTTCTTTGCGAAAAAGTGCCAAAAGGCGGCACCAGTAAACGCATCGTGTGGCGCGGTGGCGTGCTCGCCCCCGCCATCCCCTCCCGGGCGAACACCTGCGTCCTACAGATGCCCCGTCTGATGAGGGAGACTCATTAAGGGCCCTTAATGGCGCCGAGTCGAGTTACAGCGCCCCTGTCCCAATCAGCCCGTTCTCCGGCGCGCCTTTACAGCCCACTTAAGAGTGGAATCCCTCGCACGCAGGGGCAGGAGCTCAACGTTACGGGGGCTTGACCTGTGTGCGCACGCGTACGGCTAGCGGCTGGTCTTGTGGTTTGCATGTGACGGGTTCTCTTGCTTCATTCTCTGACTGCCTGAGTCAAACACCTACCACCCAACTCTGCCCCTTCACTTAAAACCCCCATCGAAGGCAATCGTGTTAATCTTACACTAGGAAGACGATGGTAATTGAGACACCGTGTGCCATTTATCTTCACAATGTGCCCTGGCGAAGATTCAAAATGTCCTATTGATAAATGCATTTTACAATCATTTTTACATTACATCATACTTGCAAAAACTGTTACATAAGGTGGTGAAATTAGGGATAAGTTCTCAAATACTGTATAAAGCTGCTAAGGATATTATATCATAGCTTTGCGTTTTGAGTTTCGTAAGTTAAATGCTTAAGGAATGAGCGTGCTTTGTGACATGCACCACATTCTTGCGCTTGCAATCGTAACAGTCACAACACAAGAACTTAGAAAGAAGCGAAAGTGTTTTTTTTCCTTTTTCTGCGAGTCCGTCTGATTTATAGTGATTCGGCGGCTGCCTGCGCTCCCTTCACTGTAATTATTCGGTCGCAGAAACAGATGAGGGGACAGGGAAGCGTTTTCCGAGTCTGCGGACGACAGCTGTTTCGCTACGCTTACGAGCGTCGGCCCGTCTTGTGAGTTATTTTGGGGGGGGAAATTACATGCTAGCTGTCTGAGGCCCGGGGAGTCTATGCGAGACGTGCATACACCTGCAAGTGGACTTCTCACTTGTTTCACACTCGTGAAAACTGTATTAACTGGTGTGAATAACAGGGGGCGGACGCTTATCGTCCTCTCTCTCACACTGTGGGCACGGGGCGAATCCGTCGGTTTGTATCTTGTGTGTGAGCTGCAGGGCACCCGGAACGCCTCTGTGTCTGTCTACAAGAGCACACGGGCAAACCCACCAGGAGTTCTTTCAAGCTCATACCCTCTTCCTTCCTTTCTTGCGTGTCTTCCCCCCTACCCCTTCTCTCTCAGGACAGAGCAGATTTGGCTAATTCTGTCCCATGGCGTACACGCTGTACAGCAAGGTGAGTGGAACGTTGGATCCCTTCCCAAACTCCTGGGCCGTGGGACCCTGGGCTCAGCCACCTTGTTAAGCCGGGACGGGTCAGAACATCTGGCCGCCCCCTCCGTTCTAAACGGCCGCTTCGCTCCTCGGAGAGGGGGAGGGCCCGCTGCAGACAGAGACGCTGTCGCCGGTTAACCCGACAGCAGCGGACCGGCAGGGCTCACTTGTGCTCCGGAGCTTCAACAGAAAAGGCATTGTTCTCCCACTCGGGGGCCGGTTTCAGCGGAGGGGGGGCGGGCACGACGGCTGGAAAGCGCAGGTCACAATCGACCTCTTAAGAGAGGAGGATTAGCAAATCTGTGTCCGGAAGAGCGCTCTGATCCGTCGCTGATCTGGGAGCTTTTGGCCCATCTGTTTTCCGTTGGGGTTCCAGAGAGAATTTTTCTTTGCGAAAGTCATGGCCTTCCCTTTATACTTAAGAATCCAGTCGTGATCGTCGCACCCTAATTAAACCCAGGCAGGGTGGGGGCAGATGCCGGGACAGCTCGCGTGTGTGTGTTAGTGTTTGTGTGTGTGTGAAGTATGTGCAATTTGTAAGCTTTAGTCTCAGTATGGTCAGTGTGTGTGTGTGTGTGTGTGTGTGTGTGTGTGTGTGTGTGTGTGTGTGTGTGAAGTATGAGCAGTTTTTGCGTGTGCGTCTCATCACTGCAACACATCATGTCTGAAACCGCTGGAGGGTTTGGGGGGGGCGTGGGGGAACAGGTGTGCCGTCAGCGCTCGTGAGCGCTCTTGACGTCCGTCCAGCCTGGCCTGCCTCTCTCTCCTGCCTGGACGCTCGCCACGGTGACAGTGATGAGATCATACAGCACTCCCCATCACCCGCAGACAGGAAATCCATTTTTCCATCCGACTGAAAACGAGGCCGATATTTCACATCTCCTTCGAATCCACAGGCAACGTCAGACCGGAGGCAATATCTCATAACACAGCGCCGGTGGAAGCAGGACCGGGCTCTGCCGGAGCACAGACGGTGTTTGTGCTAAATCTTGTGCCACCCACACCTTTAAGATGCGAGAGAAGGCTTCTCATCTGTTAAAGTAACAAACGTCCAATCAATACGGGCGCGTGTGTGTGTGCGTGTGGGGGGTCGTTTAGCAAAAGCTTTCCATCTCAAACGGGCATGCGTCTGATTGTGAATTACAAAGTGTAAAACATTTGGGCTTAGGACCCACGAAACGTAAAGATGCCCCGTCACACTCGATCTACCTCAGCTCCCGTTCCCCTGGCACAGGGGCGCCCCGCGGGGCACAGACGAATCGCCTTCGAGCGCCACTCGTCTGGCCTCACGTTCACGCCAATCAAACCAAATAATAATAATAATAATCAAGCTGACGAGTGGTTCTGACCTGCCGCTGCCCTCCTCCGCTCTCTGGATTAAGCGGAGCACCAATGGAAAGGTCACGTTTGGGACTGTTTATTGTTAAGTCAAACTGAGAATGAGGTCACACTTACACAACCCATACCAGGAAGCACGGCACATTACCGAGCCACTGGTCACCTGCTTCCTGCTCCTGGACAGGAGATATTTCCAGGGCGGTGTGCGGTGTACCAATCAGGGCACTGGACCCTGTGCCTGGGGGGTCGCGGGTTCAAATTCCGGGTGGGAGGCCGCTGCTGTGCCCTCATGGACTTCAATGTTAATATTCTGAGAAAGCTGTATGAACGGGTCACGCGGTTCCCTGGCGGAGGGAGCCAAACACATAAAGCGTACCCTCTGTTCTGCTTGCTCTTCCCCCTGATGGGGTGTTTCCTGTGTTTTCATGCACAGATTATATTCCCATTACGGTATTTATACTTTCACATATGGCAACGTCGGGTCCAAGTCCGAGCGGATGACTCATAAGTGCGGCAGACGGCTCGATTTCGAAACCCGACCGGGGACTTGTGAAAGCGAGAGCCGTCGTGTCGCCGCTGCCGGAGTCGCCAAAGGTGACGCCGCTCACCTGCTGGGCCAACGAGAAGAGGTCCTGATGCAACGCCAGCACCGCCCTGTAGAAGGCGCCGTCGTGCGTGTCTCTGGGGATCATGCAGGTGTACTCCTCCATGCTGTCCCAGTGCCCTGTTCAAAAAAAGGACCAACGTTTATGAGTTTGTTTCACAGACAATTCTATAGCTGAGACTCCCTCTGCTTCGTGGATGCGAATGTCAAACATTTCGAGGAAAAATAAGAGACAATAGCCTAGCGGAATGATACTGTACATGTACAGGCGTTTTTTTGGTTTTGCATTAACTTTACATCTATTTATTTGGAAGACACTTTTATCACCACGGCAAACAAAAAAGGCCAATAGACCTGCGACTGCTCTCCTGCACTTGGTGCCAAGTGGATCAGCCTCAGGACCTTAAACGATACCTGGTTAAAAAGTGTAGGATCGGCTTCCCGCGTGGTCTAGTGGTTTCAATGTCTGATGCTGGCCACGGCGATCGGGGTTTGATTCCCCGGTACGCCAGAGTCGGCTCTGGCCAGGAGTGCCACCGAGGCGGCAATTGGCTGTCTGCCCCAGGGAGGGGGGAAGGAAGCTGACACAGTTCGCTGTGCACAGGAGTGGTTCTGGGGTGCCGGAATTACAGTCGACAGCACGACGAGTGCTGTCTTGGAGGAGGCAGCATTTCGCCATTGTGACTACTGGTCACAGGGCTATGGCAGTGAACTACGAGGGAGGGCATTGAACTAAGCACAGCGGGAGTAACTGGCTACCAAATTGGGAGAAAAATGGGGTAAAATTGGAAAAATAAATTTAAAGAAAAAGTGTTGGATCAGCAGAGAGGGAATAGCCATCACGAGGGCCCTTCGCTTTTGTTTTTATGGTCCAGAGCGAGAGGGCCTGTGGCCAGCGTGGCCGGGGGCCGGTGGCCGAGCGGCCCGTTGGGGATGGGGATCGGGTTTCAGGGGAATGAGGCTGCAGACCACATGCGAGGAACACATGGCCTGCCGGGGGTTACGTAATGCAGAAGTGTGGTCCCGGAAGGCGTGCTTTTCTGCTTCATTGCAAGTTAATATCTGGTTACCTTTCTGCCAGTGCCCTTCAAACTGACCGCAAACGAATGTGAAAGGCCCTTTGTATATGCATACATCTTAGTTATGACTATTAATATTAACAATAAACTGCCAGTTGGCTTCTGTGCAAAAACAAAGTCCAAAGTCCTATAAAAGAGCTTTTAACGGCCATTATGAGAATCCATGTGCAGACCAGTGTATAGCGGACTTGTATTTAATAGGCCAGTCTCTATTTTCGGTCATTTTAAATACTTAAAAAAAATATATATATATATTTTTACTTAGCTAAAGTAATATCCTATTTGTTTCCATCCATATTCAGCAAAATTAAACACGTTTTTGGTTGTCCTCCATGACATAATGGCCGCATGAAGATCATCCAGCAATAACCAACACCTCGAGCTCTGTGCAATATAACTGCAATGTGCTTTGTCTTTAACCCCCCAAAAAAGCCATGTTTTTTTTGTTACTCACACACCATTAGGTTGTCGCGACGAATTAATGAAAAATGGAGAAAAGGAACCGGATAACTAACCAAACAGATGGAGTAGAAAACCAGCTTAATTAAGCCACTAATGTTTAGAGAGAAGGAATGGGGTTTGCAGAGGGCACGGCGACGTAGCAACGCGTAATGGTTCGAGCAGGCCTGCACGCTTCACAGGGTTAGATTGATGGCGCTCTGAGCTTCCTCGGTGGATCGGCTGGCCGGGGGAGTGTGGGTGAGTTGTGTGTGGGTGAGTTGGGGGTTCGGTGACGGGTCTTACCCAGGCCCCACGCAGCAGCGGCAGCCATGCGGGCCATCTTTGCCTGGGTCTCCTCGCTCACCAGGGTCCACTCCTCACAGCACTGCTGGTGCAACTGGCCCCTAAGACACACACACACACACACACACACACAGACACACACAGGTCAGAGTCTCAGAGAGCACCGCGCTTCCACGGTGTGACACCGGCTCGGCCGAGCCGGTCTTGCGACGCCGCCGATAACGTCCCGCTGTCTTAGTTACGACTTGCAGGACTGTCACTTCGAGCGCTGATTCCAGTGGCCTGTGGAGTTGTGGACCCCTGTGACGTTTTCCAGAGAATGCCTTTGGCAGGCCACACGTCACGGCCGGAGAAGGAGTGGAGAAGGAGAGAAGACGATAAAGAGCGAAAGGTACTAACAGACAAGCTGGCTGTGACCAAGAAAGGAATTTTACTTCGGAGCCGTCTGGTTTGGCTGTGGTGCCCCCCTCAGAATGAGCCCCCATCAGAACAGCCAATCCAGCAGTATGTGCCCCCATCAGAGCTGTTGATGTGTCTATCCCATGAATACATACTGATCTTTAAAATGTAGCGTTTATTTCACGTTGACTCAGAAAACCTCTCGAGAAACACTACCTCTAAAAATCTACTGTCCTGATCTTTTTAACTTATCCAGAGCGACTTACACAGTTTTGCATTTTCTTTACATACAACTCTCTTTGTGTGATTTTTTTCTGCATTCTTTGTATGATGGTGTACTAGCTTCACACAAAAAAAAAAAAATATATATATTCTCTTTGGCTTTAGTGCCTTAGATTACCATTCACCGAAGGCCAAAATGAATTCCGGATTCTTCTCTCTCTGCCAGTGAGTTTCAAAAGACTAGGCCCAGACGAACACCAGAGGCCTGACAATGAGAAACGGCACGCCGCTACGTAAACGATCCTTTCCGAGCCTCCGAGTCGAACCTAGCTGGGGCCCGCATGGGGCCTGCGGCCGGCGCACAGGGGCCTCGCTCCCTGAGGAAGTGGCCGGCCGTCTGAGACGGAGATTAGGGAGCGCCGCTCGCGCTCAGACAGAGTGGTGTTTGGGTGTGGGGCGGTCAAGCGCTTCACCGGCTGCGCGGCTCAGGTACAATGTCCCGGGGCTACGAAAACAAGGCCCCCCCCAATCGCCAGCGTGCGTGTGGGACAGGCTCCGGAGGAGAAAGTGTAGTGTAGGGTGGCAGTTTAGTGTAATGGTTAGGGAGCTGGGCTTGTAACGCAAAGGTTGCAGGTTCGAATCCCAGGCGGGACACTGCCATTGTACCCTTGACCAAGGCACTTAACCTGAATTGCTTCAGCAAATATCCAGCCGTATAAATGGATTATATGTGAAGAAAAATGTCAACACTGTAAGTCACTCTGGATAAGAGCGTCTGCTAAATGCCTAAAATGTAAAATGTTAATGTAGACAGAAAGAAAGACCAGGGCAGCCTGCCACTCAGCCAACACAATCTCAAGCACACAATCGCTCATTTTGAATATGTGTGTGGAGGATAGCCGTGACAGCCCAGTGCCGTCCATCCAATCCGCGTGTTAATTCGCACAAGCGATATGCACTAGAACCTCAGAGATACAAAGGCAAGAGTTATGGACTGACCGCTCAACCGAACGTGATATGAACCGGGGAGTAGTATACATAACTACACTTTATCAACATGAAGACCTCTATTATCACTGGTGCAAAAAGGTGAGCATTAAATTGAAAGAAATCACGCTTTCCATTTATTAAAAGGGCAGGTCATAGCGCCGTTGCTAAAGAATGTGGAGAGAAAAAAATCAACAGTGTTATAAAGATGAGTCAGAACAAACAAACAGCTCACATCGATGTGTCCATTCTATTTTTACTGTCGGCGAGGACCGGCGGTGTGTTTGGAATAACTATAACCTAACGAACAATGACATGATAATCTCCATTTATGTCGGCTGGCTAGTAATTAGCTAGTGAACACAGACAAATTGCTTTTGTGAGCAGTGAGAGTAACTTAACTTTGCTCAACACTTAACATCACTTTTATTGTGTTGTTTCAAGACATGAGGGGAAATACAATTATGTCCAAGATTACACCCATCTCCAAAGACCAAAAAAACTGAAGACCTGCAAAAATAGCATTGCTAGTACTGGTCATTTTAGTCACTTTCTACTTCTATTATTTTAGGATATTGTTCAGATTTGGACAAGTGAGTGGGTGAGCTAGATTCGTCTTTTCAAGCCTCCAGCGCAGTGACTGAGTCAGTGTGAACCAGCAACACATCGCAAGACATCAATGACGAGAAACTACTGCAGCCTGAAAACGTAAATGTTCCGGTAATTTTCCGCGCTGGCGTCATGTGGGAACGGGAGCCAGAGTTGCTTTTCCGTGGAAGACGTAAGCGGCAACATTCCCGGATAAAGCACGCAATAAAATGTGTCAGATATATGGCCAGGGGGGATCAGTGTCCTCAGCATCAAAATCCACTGTAACTCCCAACGATAGTTATCCGCGTCTTTGTTTTAACTGCTGAACATGTCTGGAACATGTCGACTCCGAGACAAGGGAACTTTTGTCTATCCGCGCAGACCACGAAATTAACGGACAGCTCTGTGGCATCGTCAGAGATGCCGTGGTCTTTGACAAAATAACAGACATCCTTAAAAAAAAAAAAAAACATTCACTAACCTTTTCCTTCCCGGTGTTACAGGTATGGTACGCAGATGCCTGCAATGATGTATTTTGCTGTATTCCTGCACTGATCTCGTGCGCTAACTATGATTGTTCCTACCATGTATTAATGCACATCTTGTAAGTTGCTCTGGATAAGAGCGTCTGCTAAATGCTTAAAATGTCAAATGTAAATGTACACGAACGAGGTATAATGAGACAGAAGGCCCAGATCATTAGCAAACTGTGTCTGCGTAAAAAAATATTCAAATAAATACACCCTGCTTTGACTAATCTATCCGGAACGATCATGTTATGTGGGAACAGACTCTACACAGATTTTTACCGTATCAGAAGCCTATATGGGAGCGATGAAAAACACGACCTAACCCGGATAATTGAACCCTGCAATGTTGTGGATTCCATGTGGGAAAGGGGCTAAAGAGTCCTCTTCAGCAAGTGCTACCAAAAACACAGAAACAAAACAGATTGTCCTTTTTCTACACGGGTTACAAAGAGTCATGACAACCCACACTTGTAATTCTTGCATGCTTAAAAATGAAACCAGAGAGAGATCCGATTAATAATTATAGACGAGGTACTTCATTGGTGCTTTCTATCTTCCAGCTATAATCAGGTGAGGAAGGAGACTTTACCTAATGGAGTGATTGTCATTCCCAGTGAGTCTTATTTTCACTGGTTACTGGAAGGGAAAAGGTACAGAAATTAAGTGTTGGGAAAATAAACATAGAGATCCCTACAGCCTGGATGAAGTCCCTTTGGGAGTTACCACACATTCCAGCAGCAACATCTGTCAATCGCCAAGCTGTAAAACAGAGGCCTAATGTGCTGACTTTAAAGGCTGCTTTGGAGGTGCTGGTTTTGATGAGAAATGCTCATGTATTACAGGCACTCAGAAAGAGACACACACACACACACACACACACACACACGCACACACGCACACACGCACACACACGTATATATGTACAGTGACACAAACACATGGTACAGACAGACCACAACACACACATACACACACACACACACACACACACACACACATATATATATATTGAGTGTGATGCTCCATCTGTATACAGGTAAATATAAAGTTAAATATCAAATTCTTCCAAAAGGTAAAAAATGTCTCCAGAGAATTACATAAATATGACACATGCCCTAACTGAACCTAACTACAATTGCATTTTATTATATTTGGCAGCCGTGCAACAAACCAGATCAAGTGCTTATGATTTAATCACTCCCAGCATCTAACACATGCAGCTTCTGAGATGTACGGGACATCAACGTGAAAGTGTGGATCAGCCAAGCACGAGGAAAACATTGGGACCGCTCTGGAAAAAATGTGCCAAGGCTGGACCCAAGAGAAGTGACACTTGAATTGAACAGCGCACCGCGAGTGATGGGAGAATTCTGGGAAGTGAGTGTGCCGAATGTACTGGTCTGCAGCAGACATTACCCGCAGACAAGAAGTGTTGGGTATGGCCGTCAGCACTAAAACCATTTCTATTTATGGGAATCTTTCCCCTTTTTTCGCAGCGTTCAAAGACAATAATGTCAGATTCCATCTGTGCACACTGTCAATAAAGTTTTAACAAGTACAAAGAGGAAAGTCTTGGGCAGAGATCTGCTCGCGGCAATTGTGGTCTCTTGGAGCCCGTGTCTGTCTGTATTAGACTCACACACCACTCCAACGGCTTAAATTAATTTAATCCAACATGTTTTTTTAAATCAAAACAAGTCAATAGTGGACATTGGATCAGGGGAACCGGGGCAGTGAAGCTGTGACTGCTCCCAGACCAGTACTTCTGATCAGCATCAAATTTAGTTTCCCTGCAACAAGCCCTGATACCAACCAAGGGAACGCCGCTGAAAGAAATATAGCAATGGCGAAGCGTCCAATTGCCTCTCTTATGTAATCACCATAAAGCAGAGTGTGGTCAGGCAGTGCGCTGATGTCAGCAGTACTTCACATTCACACGCTCAATTAAGCGCTCTAATAAGAGCTGGGATTCACCGTGCTCATCCTCCTCCTCCAACGCGCAGCCTCCGGGACCATCCTACGCAGGGGCAAAAGGACACGGGCGGGGCGCTGGACTGGCCTGTGGCCAGAATGCCGCAGGTTGAAACCTGGGCTGGAATGCAGGCGCTGCCACTGCACCCTTGCGCGAGGCACCTTTAGCGTGTCCGTGAGCATCTGGCTGCGTATACGGAGAATGCGTAAGGTGCAGGTCACCGTGAATGAAGGCGTCAGCCAAGCGAGTAAAAGAGAAGTATACAGGGTTTCTGCACCTTGTTTGTCATGGACGGCACCTTGCGGGCGACTCTCGGATGTCTACGTGCGGTGTGTGCGCAGTGGTTAGCGGTGAGCGAACTCATCCTCACGGGCAGGGCCCGCCATCGTATGCACAGCAGGTAATGGTGGGCTAACTCAAGCAGTCCTGGGCGGGGGCGGCCATCACTCACCACTCCCCCAGCGCCTCCAGGCAGCGCATGCGGCCCAGGATCAGCTCCGGGTCCTCCTTGTTCATGTCGATCTTCTTGTCGTAGGCCACCAGCGCATCCTCCCACTCGTGTAGCTTCTCGTACCAGGTGGCCTGGATCTCCTGAGCGAGGAAGAGGAAGAGGAGGCAGATTATGAGGAGGAAGGGGAAGAAACGTTAGGAAAGAGAAGAGGAAGAAGAATGGGGTGAAGGAGAAAGGGAAAGAGGGGGGGGAGGAGATGGAAGGGGAAGGAGAGTAAGACGGGAAGCACTTATTCTCTTAATATCATATTAAAGCTTTGTATTAAATGTATTATATTAAATTATTAAATACATCATATTAATATTTTGATATTATATTCCGTTTGGAAGAGGAAGAGGGCTGTTGAGAGTGCACTGAGAATGAACAGCCACTCCAGACAGCTTCACCCAAAGTCACTCCCAGCATCTGCCGCCGATGGTAGAAACATTGTTCAGCAGGCAACATTGGGCAACTGAGGATGGACTTAATCTACCCACAGGAGGAGCCAGGCCACACTGGTGCAGACGGTGACAACAGTGTAGAGTCTCAATCGCCCAGCCGCCCCAGAGGGACCAAGGAACACTGCCCTGCCTTTCAGATACAGGTTTCTCCAGGAGCAATGCCACCACGTGTGATTTACAGGGCAGTGAAACTCGGTGAGGCAATGATTAAAGGCTGTTTCTAGGGCTTCACAGTTTCTCATTGTAAACACCCCCCCATCAACATCGCCCACCACCCACACCAAGCACAGCAACCACAGAGTGCGTCATCGATGAGGTGATAATGGATCGGAAGGAGCAGTCGCTAATTGCCGCCTCTGAGTCACATCGTAATGGACGTTGAAGGGTTTTCAGCTGACAGATTACCCAGAAGCCCTCGCTGCAACTGAAAAATGCAACTATGTTGCACTTTTGAACCGTGAAGTTTCTTTTTATATTAATCACGCCGGAGCACAACAGATGGGCCATTAAGGGACGCCCGGCATTGCGGTGCGGCCATTTCTATTGGCCACGCGCTCCGTCGTGAACTAATTTCCATAACAGAGTGTCAGCGGCATAAAACAATGGACTCGAAATAGCAAATACTTGTGGAAGTAAAGGGACACCATCTGGGCCCCAGATCATAAAAGCAATATTTAAACTTCCAAATTTATTCCGAAGGCTGAGCGTTCGGCCATCTCGATATGGGAGAAAGGGCCCTATATCAGCGTTTAAACGGCCCGCAGTGCTCCCCTGGAACATGAAAGTAATAGCAAGGCACTTAACGCCGATATTAACACTGAACACTTTGTCCTGTGCCTGCTTTTAAAAAAAAACCTGGAGGTTCAGCACCAAAGATTCACACGTGAACTATGATACGCGGAAGTCCTCTATATCAGCTGCGTGAAATGTCTACCCATAAACCAACTGGAGAACCAAGACAGGTATTCTGTATTATGGTTTATGCTGAATGGTAAGGTGTTATGGGGTCCTGGGAGTTTTCCCTGACATCCTGCCATCCTTATGAGCTGTTTATTTTTTGCTTGCTGTCTGAATGAGAGAGCCATATCAGGATGCTGATTGGTCGCTGCTCTCTCCAATCAGTAGTGGAGCCTCGTTAACGAGGATGCGATGCACCTGTGGGGGGGCTGGCCTAGCCAGTACATAAGTGCTTCGTAACAGTGTTCTGAGAATGCCTGTTGAAGTAAGAAGTGTGAGAAGTCTAACTAGCAGACATCCTTAGACGGAAAGACCGTGTTTAAACACTCAAATCTCTCTCTTTGATCTATGGTTTCTTTAGTCTCAGTCTTTTACCTTAAAGCAAACTTTATTTCTGTTCTAAGCTGTAAAGCTTTCTAGTGGGTAGTGTCAAAACGGCACTGCCTTTTTCAGAACCCTTTTCTTTTTGTTGAAGTTCGTTTGGTTGAGTTTGGTTTTCGTATGTTAGTTCCCTCTTGAGCGACGATTTTATGTTGGGAACGTAACAAAGGTATGTGGCCGATTTCCACAAGTGACCCCAGAGCACATCCTTCACAACTAAGTGGTGAATCGAGTTGTAGGGACAGGCAGCGGAGAGATATGAGCATCGAAATGTTCTCCTCAGACGTGTTGGGACACACAGACTGCACAGCCCGCTCCCTGTTGCAGGTCCATCGTTCGGCCCGACCTTTATGGCAGGACAGAGGTCCCAACACATCCCAGCACAACGCACAACACAACACGTCCCGGACAAATGCGCAATCACACTTTTCACTTTTGCTATTTTCTTTTGGGCACGCGTTGCACGCAATGACGCAATACACGGGTGCTTCCTTTCCAAATGGGCATATAGGGGCATGACTTCGCCTGGAGCGGGTGTGGAGAGCGAGTTGAGGGAATTGTGCATCCGGAGTTTGTAAAAAGATGATTCCGGTTGTCCCCTTTTGTTTGTGTTCTCGCCAGAGAAAGTATCTCCGGTTTAAGCCTTGGGAGTTACTGCATACACATGCTTTATTGTTTTGTCTGGCCAAAATAAACAAACTGTAGTTTCCCTACTCTCCCTGTAGTCCGTTTTTGTTAACTTAGGGACGTAGTTGCTTAGTATTACACGTCTACTTGTTTATGTATTGTATTAGGCTTAGGCATTATTTTCCGCACTGATTGCTTCATTGCTACCTTTGAATTGTGGCTACAGATTTACCTACAGGGTCCTAGTTTAACTATGTGGTTGCTCCTAGCACCTAGGAACTGTACTTCCTGCTAGGGTGGCTTTCAGCTAAACTGTTCTTGACTACGGTTAACACTTTGTTGTACGTCGCTCTGGATAAGAGCGTCTGGCAAATGCCTGTAATGTAAAACTGCTCCACAAAATGTAGGGGGATACAACAGCACCAGACCCTGCCAGTGGCCTGAAGACTGGGCATGGGCCTACAGCTGGGGTGAGTCCACCATATCTGCAGTCTTCTGGACTGGGGAGGGAAGCTGTCTGGGCCTTGTTTAGTTTCTTTTTCATTGCGTATTAAACACACACACATCACTGTTGGACCTCACCCTTATGGTAGCAGACATCTTGGGGTCTAAGGGGAGGGTCTTAACACCCTGCTTCACCTGTGTTCGTTCTGACAGTGTGGACTGGGAGAGAATTAGAAAGAAGAGATCTCATCTCAGGCGTCTCTTGATGAGCTGCTTTTGCCATCCCCAGAGTTGACCCAGGAGCGGATGAGGGATGCGAGGGTCCGGGCCGACCTTTGGTGACCCGGCGATGCGGCTGACTGACACGGAAAGGCCTCCTCCCGGGGCTTGTAAACAGCGTTGGGCCGCGAGTGTCCTGGGCTGCTTGGCCCATTGCGTCACGGCGGGGCTGGAAACCCTCACAGCACACAGCTCGCCGCGTTTGCGCCTTAATTGCCGGCGCGATCAAAGGCGGAGAGGGAGCAGAGGAGCGGCCAATAAAATGCCAAGCGCCCGGCGCTCCAGGAGAGGCCCGCAGGACCAACACAAGCCGGGCTCCTGCTCTATAAAACACCACCTCTGTGACACTTCATAAAAATGCACAGCAAGTGAAACTCACTGTTTGGGGTGTTTATACAACAACATGCGGAGCAACCACTACCCCCCACCGCCCCACCGCCCCCGGCCCCCCTTCCGTGAACTCATTCTTCATTCCTTCACACAAACAACTTCCTTCACTGTCAGTCTGCTGAACTGCATTAAAGAAAGTTAAATGACCAAAGAAAAACAAAAAAACAAAACAGAAACTCGACCCAAGTGTTTACAGCACAATTACATCTTGCTGCAATTAGACCGCAGTGAGGGAAGCGTCCGGGGCTAACAAAAGAAGCCCTGTCTGAAAACATTACATAACGCATGTGGGAAAGAGCTGTGTGTATGAGCTTCCAAGCGACGTCTTCTGTTCATGAAAAATATTAAAAATTCATATTTGGCCCAGGTCCTCTTGGAGAACATGAGACAATTCTTGAAATAACAGCAGGAGTGCTGCACCACGGCGCAAGAATAACGAGAAGCTTCAGGGAAAAAAAGAAAAATCGACGGTCGCACAAAAAAAAGAAAGAAAAGAGAAAGAAAGCCAAAGGCCTAGGCAAAATATCATTAATTCAATCAGTTGTGTCACCAATCACGCCGAGTATTGAGGACGGCGCCACCTTTTCTCGCGGCGGCGGCGGGCTCGTTCCCATGCTCGCCCGTGGCTGTGCTTCAAAACGATGACTCATTTCACGGGCCCCGGGTCCACGTGCCGGCCAAGCTTCCTTTCGTCAGGTGCACAAACACGACACCGACGAGGAAGCTGACCTCCGAAAACCTGCCCTTCGGTTGCTTCGGGCTTAAGCGCACGCCAACGCTGCGAGTCATTCATCAAGGTCGTGCGTCTGCCTTTTCCGAACTAACCGCGCTTTCCCCCCCGCGCTCGTGTTATTGCTCCCCGACGTAAGCAGGTAAGGCGTTCAGAAATAAGACGAATGCTTACAGGGGTTAGTAAAGACAGAAGGAAAGGAAAACGTGCGCTCTGCGCTTTGAGCTCTGCGACCAACGAACGTGTGCCCCGGCCCCAGACACGCTCTCCTGACCGGCGGAGCACACATCCCGCGCACGTGCCGCAGAGAGGGGAAGAGGGGGCACGTGGCGAGCGCTGCTCTTCCCCCCTCTCGTTACGGAGAAAGCGTCATGGCCGCCACGGGCTCACGTCGGGACAGAAGATCTCACCAGTTCTCCGAAGTGCTTCATGGCGTACTCCAGGACCCCAGCCGCCGCTTCTGGCTGCTGCAGTTTGTTGTTGATGCTGAGAGAGAGAGACAGACAGACAGACACACAGACAGAGAGAGGAAGATTTCAGAACCACTCAAAATACTCAATCTGGCAGAATTCAGCCGAACCTTCCAGGGGGCAGTGGGGCTGTCATATTACAGAGCTTGGTGGCTGGGAGCCGAGGTGATACACACACAACAATCAAAACAGCTCAAGTGGAGAAGATGAGATTTGGCCTGAAAATAACACACAGGCTGAGGAGACTGTCTGTCTCCTGAATCAGAACAGGAACGCGATGGAGTTCTTTGGGAAGCCAATTCCCCCCCTCTCCCCCCCTTCCCCCGACACCTCAACCACAGAATACACACTGTGAGAACGGACGGACTTCACGACCTTGAAGTGTGACGGCGACACAGCGGGATAAACAAAATGTTTATCAAAGGCCTTTTTGCGCTTCGCCGAAGGAGCACATCTGGGAAAGAGAGAAATGGGGGCGGGCTGTTCGAACCCCTGACACCGCCGTTGGGCATCCTGAGGTCGCTGACCCAGCTGACATCCAGTCATCGCCCTGGGTAAAACTGTCAGCGCCCGTAGACTCCATCGCTCATTACGACATGACTGAGCGCACACAGACAAGCCCCTCTGGATCAGGGCCTGCTGCTCGACCCCAGCGCCGGCCGGCCAGGAAACAAACCCTTCTACCGCCGTCCAACTGCGCGTCAGACCACATCACACGTATTACGTATTATCAAGCCAGAAAAACGACCCGCTATTATCGTTGGGAAGATGCGCTCGCACGGACGAAAAAAATAAATGGCGCGCCCGTCATGACGTCCTCGCATGAAAGCCTTCGGGGGCTTCAGCCTCGGGGCAGATGCTGGAGATTCAAAGGAAGGCAGCGCCAGGGTGAAGCACGTGACTGCCACGGCCGCCAGACGAATGATCTGCCATCGATTTTTCTGTCATGTCGATAATCTTCTTAATGTGTTTCTTCTTCCTTTTTTTTTTTTTTTTTAGAAAGACAGCATCTGGAAGCACTCTTGGAACCTCGAAGGCTGCAGTTCTCCTGTTTGACAGCGAGGGCCTTCTCTCCTGGCCAGGTTTGGCCTTTGTTTTCTCCAGGTAAACTCACCTTAACGTTGCGGTAGAACTAAGCGGTTGGGGCGACATCACCTTCACCGAAGGGTCTCCTGAGTGGATGGGTAGCGTGTCGTCTCTAGCTCATCTCTATATCCAGAGCAGCAATTAAATCGGTTTCATGCGTTACTTAAAACTCTTTGGACTCTTTGACAGGCGCCCCTATAAATCACATTGTTTCCAGAGCCTTCACCCATCTGTCAGGTCCCCCCCCCCCTCCCAGCGATTTTCCCCGACACGACAACAGGAAGTTCACTGATGCTTCCACCATGGCAACCTGCAAGCCGAAGTGCTCAGCCTGAGTATCGACCTCGCCGTGCCGCTAAGCATTTTAAAAATGCTATAAAAGTCACGTCAAAAAATCTCTCATCTTTTCGAAGCACAAGCAGCACAATGTTGAAGGCAAAACTTCACAGGAACGAAATCATTTTTCAAACGAGTAAAAAAAAAAAAAGATATTCGTCTTTTTAAATTGTTAAAATATGTGCGTGCGTGAGTTACAAAGTGGCATCAGTTTGATTGATGGCATCAAAACACAAACAGGTGCAAACAGGCAGTGCAGCTGTGCGGGATGTCTGTGAATGTGCATGTAGTGTGTATAGTGTGTGTGCAATGTGTGCAGCGAGTGTGTGTGTGTGTGTGTGTGTGTGTGTGTGTGCGTACAGTGTGTAGTGTGTGCACGTGCGTGTGTCTGTAGTGTGTAGTGTGTGTGTGTGTGTGTGTGTGTGCGCGAGTGTGTGTGCGTACAGTGTGTAGTGTGTGTGCGAGTGTGTCTGCGTACAGTGTGTAGTGTGTGTGCGAGTGTGTGTGCGTACAGTGTGTAGTGTGTGCACGTGCGTGTGCGTGTGTAGTGTGTGTGTGCCTCCTGACTGAGACCACCGGGTGTCCTGCAGAAGCAAGTTCTTCCCCTCCCCAGCACACGGCGTCGCCTCTTAACGAGCGGCCTTCACTTCGAGCACAGTGACTAAAGCCAGGAGAGGGTACTCCATGTCCACGATCATTTCATTTCCATAACACTCAACATGCTCCACCGAGTTTCACCGAGGCGACTTTCACAGATGAAAAGGTTGGCCCGGAGAATGAGAAAAACGATTTATTCAAGTTACAGAGCGAGCGCCTCCCTCCCTGCTGTCGCGGGCTGGGGGCTCCCAGGGACTCGTCTCAAAAGAGCGCCGGATCACACAGGCCTGGGAGCGCCGCAAGGCCTCGCCCATCTTCAGCGCACCTCGTTCCCATAGCACTCAAGCAAGCTGGGATCTCAAACCTGGAGGAGAGTGGCGTCGCCTCTTAACGAGCGCCCTTCACTTTGAGCACAGTGAATAAAGGGCCGCTGTAGTATAATGGTTAGGGAGCTGGGCCTGTAACTCAGAGGTTGCTGGTTCGATCTCCAGGTGTTGTACACTGCCGTTGTACCCTTGAGCTAAAGGTACTTAACCTGAATTGCTTCAGTAAATATCCAGCTGTATAAATGGATTGTATGTAAAGAAATGTAAACTGTGCAAGTCGCTCTGGATAAGAGCGTCTGCTAAATGCCTAAAAATGTAAAATGTTAAAATGAGAGCATGGGCCTTGGGCTGGTGCCGAAGAGGTTTCTGTAAAAGACGAGCAGTGTGATCGGGCGCAAACTGGCCAGGGATCAGGTGCAGAGACTGTGACAGGACTTCAGGGAAGATGGATTTTGGAACTGTCGAGGGGGGATTAGCTCTCTAAAGCTGCACTTGTTAAGGTGGGGTGCAGCTGTAATGCACACTTGACAGCTGGGAGGGGGGGCAGGATGGGCCGCACGTTATACCCTTTATTGACCCTCTTTAAGGCATTAAAAATGACACACTTCGCTCCTTTGTTAAGTGATCTTAGGTAAACACACATGATGTCTTTTCTCTGAGGCACTGGAGAGGCGGGAATCAGGGAAGTCACAGGGGACAAAGGCAAGAGTGTTGCGTGAGTTCTGTCAGTAAGAGAGATACAGAGACAGAGAGAGAGTGAGAGAAAGCGAGAGAAAGAAAATACAATAAAAGTCTGGGCACCATGAGAAATGTTTGAAAATTTTTCTGAATATCTATTGTAATGCAAGCCAACAGGCACAAACACTCCCTCCTATTGAGCTTCCACTGGGTTTGTTTTCTTTCTCATTGGCAATTATTTTAAAGATCTTTCAGCTTCTTTGTAATCAGTCTACAAAACCAAAAGCCTCTTAAAGGAACACAATAAAGAAAACTTTGATTTCATCATTCCTTTAGGGACATCCATCTTCCCTGTATCCTACGGCAACTGGAAACGCTCAACCGAAAGGGGTTTTCTTCGCCGATCTTAGAGACGACGACCACTTTACCCAACACCGCTCTGCTGGTGTGGCCCGTCTGCAATCAAAGCTTCAGGGCCATCGTCTGACTGCCACTAATCTGATGTAGACGCCTGGATGCGGTTGATGACCCCCCCCCCCTCCCCCCTCCAACCCCCCGCCTCTCACAGCCACATCTGGAAAGAAGGATAACCCAGCGAATACTTTAATCTTATTCAGCTCACATGTTAACATAACATAAGATCTGTCTGATGAGCGAGAGAAAGAGAGGGCCGCAGAGGGACGAGGGAAGAGATTGGGGAAAGGGAAGAGGAGAGAGAGAGAGAGAGAGAGAGAGAGAGAGAGAGGACTCCTCTTAGCCGAGCAGGTCTGTGTGCTTGCATTACAAAGCGCACACCACCCAGCGGCCTCAGGACAACGGCACTCCAACGCAGTCCAACACAACACAAACAAAATCACATAACGCACAAGCAAGCACGAGGCAAATGTGGGAGCTATTAGAAGATAATAACCCTGGAAGAGTCTATGACAAGCATGGACACGCTCAGCGAGCAGAGCTCGGCCAAGGGGACAGGCGGACACGGACAGACGGGACAGGCTGTGCTCACACCGTCAGTGAGTCAGTGCCTAAACTTGACTTTGTCTGCCCGTCACTGAAATGACCCTCCAAGGAGTACAGCAGTGTCAGAGCCCGTGGGAAAGAAGGGGAGACTAAGGCACCCTCAAAATAAAAGAGGAGAACAGAGGGACACGTCTGAAAATGGATTTCTACAACGCTGCCAGTAAAGAGCGGTTGTAAATAAATACATTCTTCTCGGGAGAGATACTTTTTTCCACTTTTAAAAGATGTTTATCAGTCGGTAGAGAGTACAAACAAGTGCTGGAAAGATTAAAAACAAAGGAGAACCACAAAACGACAAACAAGACGGCACAGAAGAATAACAAGCACGGAATAATCAGCACACTCCGCAAAGAAACCCTGTGTAAAAAAAATCATAATAATAATACAAATATATTATTCAGGCCAGTTCAAGGTTTGAGTCAGGCACTTTTTAAATGATCAAATAGTGCCTCCCAGGAGGTTCGGCTCTGGCCGGGAGTGCCACTAGGGGGTGGAAATTGGCTGTCCGGCCCAGGGAGAGGGGAGGGAAGTCGATATGAGGTCGCTGCATATACAAGTGCTGTGTGTGTGTTACGGTGACCGTGCCAGCTCGGAGGCGGTGGCACAGCGCCCACTACCGGTCTCAGGACTACAGCAGCGACCTCTCATATGAGGGGGATAATTCACATGAGAAAGAGAGGGTATTTGGCAACTAAAAATAGGGAGGAAAAAATTGGGGAATAAATGCATAAACAGAATTTTTTTTTTTTTTTTTTTTAAAGATCAAATAGATCAATATGAATAAAAATGGGAGCAGGTGGTTCCTATGGCAGGAGAGGAGACCACGCCAAAAACACATCTGTGTGCAGGATTATATAATGACCCTAATGAACATTCCTGAAAACGAACCGCCCGGTGTGACTTCTACCCATTTTTCACCGTAACCACAGTATCGGAAAACAAAGGACCATTTCAGTACGGTAATCTAATGGCCAAATGTTGTATTTTCAAAAGGTTATGACTCAAGTAAGGAAACGTTTTTACAATTATGCGGGAGAAACGTTGATGAATATCCAAAATTTCCAGCGGATTTTTTGGGGTACTGGGCAGATGTTAAAAAAAAAAAAACACGAGGCTATCGATTTCCCGCTTCGCTTCGACTCCAAAGGAAAAATAATGTAACTTCTTAAAGTCTTGTGAGCGATCACATAATCAAGACAAACCCTTGAAAGGGACAGAAAGCAAAACGGAGAGCGAATTAATCTGCACCGCACTGCAGCACTCACCCCCCATTTCATTCCCAACAATGGAGCACTGTAGTGAAGGTCCTCCGACACACGCCGGTGGCTGCAAGAGGTCCACATGAGAACCCCAGAGATGACTAATCATGATAAAGTGACTTATTAAGGCAGTGTGGACCCTGGGGACTCCAGTGTCACCCGCCCGGGCCATCTGGACCACAGCTGGAGCTCCGAACGCTGACAGATGACAGGGGCTCACGACCAGCAGCTGGATTAAGCCCCCTTTCGTGTCGAGGCTCGCCAAAAAAAGAGCCCCCTTTCAAGACAATGGATGAGCCGTTCCATTGTTCCTCTGGCCCAGAATGGAATGTTCCATTCTGGTAAGCCGTGTCCATTCCGTCTGTCTAGGGCATTATTCATTTATCGACTTGTTTCAGGCGGAAGACGGTTGGATTTAAGGGCTGTTGTTTGCGCTGCGCTTCAGTGGTGAGGTCTTTACACGTGTGCCCAGCTGTGAACGCGCACGCCGCACACACGGAAACAGGCCTCTGAAATCACACTCGCATGTTACCCAGCACATATAACATGTGGCCACTATTGGTTAGTATTGATTTCATACCCCTCATGAACAGTTCAATAGTGTATTGAGAGAAAAAGACACACCGTTCTTATTTGGCAAACTCCAAATCCACCTGGTATGGAGTTTGCATGAGCACAGGCTTGAGGCCTACTCCTACTCTAGTTGCCAAACAAACCATAAATTCAGTTTAAATGCTGGTATTTTTTGGCCTAAATTCAGATATCCTATTCCAAGCAGGATATGTGTGTTCCCATTCAAACATTCCTTTATTTTTTCAGCTTGCCGGTAGTTCCAAAAGGGAAGGACTGTACTACCCCTTACATATCAATTACACGTCAACTGAAACTATTTTTTAACTGAGCTTCCTCCATTTTTGTGTGAGTTCATTTCTTTTTGATTTATTAAAAACATGATAATAAAAAATGATGAGAAAAAATGTGAAATGAGAAAAATCACAATTTGCTGTAAGTAAGAATAACTGCATATTGGCTTTGCAGGCAACATTTCAAGTTCAGGCTTTACTATCTGGTCTTTATAGAAGTTCAAAGCAAAATTAGCTGGAAGAGGCCTTACACTGTGCAGACGGACTCAATGTGTTGCGTGGAAGAAGGGTGCGTCTCAGATGATTGCACCACAATTAAGATCCCTCCTGGCATTACAAATCTTGACCAATAAGCGTGACTGTTTTCTCATTCTTGAGTTGAATCTTCTGCATTTTTCCCGGACGACTTCTGAGCTCATCCCTCCAGATGCACTGCGAATGTTTCCGATTAACGTGCCACTTTCGATAAAAACACATCCGCGCTACCATAATCGCAGGCCTTTCAATTAGGAAAAGACAAGCATGCTCTCCTTGCTCAAACATAAACAGAATCGCATCGCCCACCGACATCAAACGCTGCTTCCACACGAGAAACAACGCTAATCTTAACTTAAGACAACAGACTGGTTTTTGTTGTTGTTGTTTTTTCAGCATAATGCAAGACTTTGAAACAAGGTGATTTTACCAGTGGTGAATTCTAATTCTCACATTTCAGTGCGGTTACAGGTGGAGCTGTCAGGTGGGTGTTGGAGGGACAACGTGGTATGGATCAAAAATCTCGCCTGCGCCACTCTTTGCATAGGAATGGCGCGGAAGCCTTCTGCGACCAGGCTTAACGCTTGTGTGTGGACGCTTTTTGCGGAGGAGGTTCGGTAACAGCTTTGGCGCTCTCATCACTTGGGGAACATGGAGGACATAAGATGCAGACCAAAACCTTGCCCGGATGTTAAAAAAATACTTTAGAGAACAAACCTTTTTTTGTTTTCCTTCTTCAATGTTCAAAACATGTGATTTCAGATGGATCGTGGACAGACAACAAAGGCTACTTACATCACTTTCGCGACGAAATAAACGCCCGTCAAAGCCAGAGTGTGCAGGGATTCGATCCCAACGGAGACTAGGAGCGAATGGAGAGAACGTTCTTCCTGGCTCCGTTTTTGTGAAGGAACGCTGCGTCCTGGCTATTAAAAACACCTCCCTGCATGTTTTGTTCCCGAAAAAGTGCCTCTCAAACCCCCCGACCACCAGGTGCAAACCACATCGGCCCTCGACTCCCCCCGGAGGAGGGAGTTGGAACTGGAGTCCGGGCGGTGCGCCGTTTCACCCACACCCTCGCTCCCTAACCGCCATTTTAACTGCAGCCTTCGAGCCAAGGCACACACCTCCTATTCAGTACACTGTGCTGCACCGTTTTAATTAACATCAGAGCTGCCTGGCCACAGGGTCAACACCCTGTTTTTTGTGCATTTATAATGTAGCACATACAGAGCCGGCTCCTGATTTCTGAAATAATTGAACTGTATGAAAGGTTTCCAGTACACATGTAATGTACTGCACTGTGATAACAACTCTACACTCTCCGCTCCTGTTAACGGCAGCAGTATCCAAGCACAGTAGCCCAAGCAACACACCCACACTGACACTGTCCCGCCAAGGACGTGTAACCCAAATTCCCAGGCCTACTTCACAGCACCCAGACATAAGGCGGCTGTGTTATTGTTATATCCGATTACAGGACTTCACTAGGGTCCTGTTCATCGCGGGGGCCAAGGCGTGATGCTCACTCAGCATCCTCAATTTACACCACAAGGCAATACTAGGACCCCAGCCATAAACGCTTAATGGTTTCTCTGGTGCGACACGTTTATTTTTGAAAATCCCTCAGCCAAAGAGAAAAGCAGAACATTATCTACCGTGAGGGGAGGTGCGAGAGAGAGAGAGAGTGAGAGAGAGAAAGAGAGAGAGAGAGAGAGAGAGAGAGAGAGAGAGAGAGAGAGAGAGAGAGAGAGAGAGAGACAGAGAGAGAGAGAGAGAGGGAGAGAGAGAGAGAGAGAGCGAGAGAGAGAGAGAGAGAGAGAGAGAGAGAGAGAGAGAGAGAGAGAGAGAGAGAGAGAGAGAGAGAGAGAGAGAGAGAGACCGAGAGAGAGAGAGACAGAAAGGGAGACAGCGGGCAAAGATTGGGTTGCATCCAGGGCCAGACGTTGTTCGTACAGGTCTGCCCTACTGAATGAACCCAGGGAACGAGACCCATTTATGTCTGTTTTTTGTTGGGGGTTTTTTTCTAACGAGGAGGTGAGAGAGGAGCAACATTCTTTCCCCCCAGGGCTCCACCAAACATTGCGCTTTTCACACAGCTTACGTTACAAACCAAACAGGCGTACAGTGGACTCATAGAGACGCCCAGCCACATCTCGCCATTTATTGCGTTCGAAGTTGGCAACGGTCGTGACTTCATAACCCTAAACTTCATAACTTACGCCGAGGACAGGAACGGCTCTGTCTGGCAGCCGTTTAAGGCCACCGATGGTGTGTGCTGCAGTGTGTCCTTCTCACATGCGAGCTTGGCATGAAAGTGCAATAAAAATTCAAATAAGTGTACTGTGCATCTGTTTGGCTTTCTGTAAGGGTTTCCAGTGTCTCACCCAGCTCCGGCATGGGTTCGAACGGTCCAGGTTCCTCTGGCCCATGGGTTTTCCCCAAAATGGATATTACAAGTGTTGCTGCTTCCACTCTCTCGAAATCATCGGTTAACTTCAGTAACCATATACACACACACACACACACACACACACACACACACACACACACAACACACACAACACACACAACACACACAACACACACAACACACACAACACACACAACACACACACACAAATTATACAAGATGTGCTTTAGGGGTAAAAGTAGCCTTCCAGTTTGGCGTAATACATTGCCCAACCTAATGGCTATTAAAAATGCACGAGACAATCAATCATTTCAGTTTTTATTTATTTTAAATTGGCCATCACTCTTTTTCCAGGGCCTGTCGCAGCTTGGCTGTCCGAGGAGACAAAACTTTCCATTCTCACGTCCGTCTCAAGTTGCTCAGCGAATATGACAGTGTACAATCCCTACCACAAACCACATACAGTACAACTGCAGGAATGGCTGAAGTAATGCTCAATAATAAACAAAAATAAACATTATTTATAATTTTAAAAAACTCCCAATTAGCACAATTCAAATCTGGAAGGAATCGTCTGCTTGATCCTTGTTTGTTTTTAGAATGACGGTTTTGTTTTACTTGTACCAAATAAGACGATATAATGCGTTCTGGTAGTATGTTACACAATGTTCCCATTTGTAATTCTGGTACATTTGTGGAGGGGGACATTTTTAAGGACCACCTTCCGTGTATTTTTTTATATTTTTAGGAAACTATGTATTTCTCGCATATTTTTCAGATGACGTATTTGTGAGGCGTGAATTTCATAATCCCGGTGAGTGGAAGTTCACTTTGCGCTGACAGAAGGCAAGAGGTTCAGTTCAACACTTCCAACCACGTTCACTGACGGAGGCAGTACCTGGGGCCCCCAGAGCTTTGGGAGCAGAGACCAGCTGATGACAAAACCACCCATCCGTTGTCTAATTGCAGCCACTTTAAAAAAAAATTTTTTATACATTTATTTCTGAGAAGGCAGTCCATCGCCCATCCTCCGGGAGCGAGACACACATTCCTTTTAAAATCTTCCACAAACTTTAACCTTCTCCAGCTTGTACTTTTGACGACCAGGGGGTCACTCTTCTTGTACTTTTGGGGGGAAATTCAATGTTAGCGAGATATATATATATTTTTGCAAATAAATACAGAGGGGCTGAGTGTTTGTGTAATATTGGCCTACAGTTACAGGTACAGTGACGTTCGAGTACCCAGTAGCACCACAATAAACACGCTGACTGGGTGCCTCACGTGTAGGCCGCACCTGACTCGGGGTTGGCGACGTGCGATTTGAGGTAAATTAATGTTCATAAAAAGACGCTTGTGTGTTGAATGCATGCAGAGGAAAACACATCTGCTACAATAAAATTCATCTCTGGGAGGACAAAAAAAAAGCAAAGCAGAAGAAAAGGTGATAAAACTGAGCGACAAAATGGCCTTGCTCTGAAGGGGGGCCTGGCTGACCTTGTGACCCCTGATCTGGGGTGGTCCTGGGCACAACTTCCATTCTGACCCTACTTTTCCAAGCAGAAACTCACAGACACAGACACACACAGGCACACACAGGCACATAGACACATATACACACACACACACACACACTCTCTTTCTCGGTAATTGCCTTTGCTTGTGCATTGATCAAATGCAGACTTCCTCAGCTCAGAGCAAATTAAAAAAAAAAAAAAAACAAGTCACAGATGTAATTTACATTCACACCACAAAAACCCTGGCTCCGGATATTAATTTCTCCTGTGCAGGATGACCAGTACACAGCTAATGCACAAATGGGGAAACATGGCACACTGTCAGCTCCAGGGCAGCGGCGGTGGGCAGGATTCACCCCGGAACGGCAGTAGCCGGGGGAAGATGCGGTGTGGTCTCGCAAGTGTCGGATAGCGCCGAGCCCCTGGAGAAGCTACGACGGCAGGGGAGTCCGCCGGCTGCCAGGGCGATGGCGGAGAAGGGGGCGGGGGCCATCTGGAGCCGGGCGCGCTCGCCTCGCCTCGCCTCGCGGAGATAGAGCTCCTCTGTTCGTTTCAGCTCCGATTAGCACCCACTCCTTTTTAAACCACGCTAACAAACGACCCGGGGGGGACGGATATAGACGCCGGGGTCGCGGATTGCCCCGTGAGCGATCGCTGGCGCTCCGCCACGGCCCGCGTCTGTGCCGAGAGCGCGGATGAGAAGCGAAAGGCCGCCGGGCTATTGGCAGGTCTCTCTCTCGGCCTCGCCGACTCCGTGATCCATCGATTTTTGTGCCGCGGCCTGATTGCAATCAACGCCGGTGGATGTGGAGCGGAGTGGAGTGGAGCGCCGGGGGCGTGAGTGTGGGGACGCATAGCAGCGAGCGCGGGGGCGGAGATGGCGGTGAGGACGTTGTTTCTCCGCCTCCCGCCTCACCGGTGACAGGCGGGAGGGGGGCGGGGACGGACGGCTTGACAGCTCGCGCTCGGGCAGCCTTCCAGAGCGATTCCACCGACGCCCCGACGCTGCCAAGCCCGCAGCGCACAATGAGCCCTTTGAGAGAGCCGGGATGCTGCGAGGGTGAGCTCATATCTGCGGAGCGGACGCGCCGGTGTCAGGGATTAAGAGCGTAGCGGCGACCGCTGGGCCCGTCAGGCCGGGCAGGAGGCCTGCGTTCTGCCTGACACACAGGTGGTAGTGAGGTACGCAGGAGCGCCGTCCAACAATGACCGTACGGGACCGTCCAGCAGAGCGCGCCAGAACTGACTGTCAGTGACTGGAGCGCTCCCCGGTGACGGAAACGAGAGCGTCGTCCAACGATGAGCGCACGGCCCCTCTCCCTCCCCCCCGCCACGACGCAAACGTAACCGCTCAGGTGGAATGCTGTCTGGGACTTTTTCTGCAAGAGGGTCAAATATGGAACGGCAAGCAGGCCGTGCAGCGTAAACGTTTCCACTCCTTTTAGGAGCGCTTGCTCCGGGAGCCAGAGGCAGATGGCTTTAAGAGTAAGCGAACTTTTCTTTCATAGCCATCGTCACACTGACACCCCACAGCAGAATCAGGTCTGGGCAACAGCCGGAAACCATAACACACAATGCAGCTTAAAGGGCACCTAAGACTGTCGTCTGAGAGAACGTATGCATTTTACTATACACTTATAATTTAGCATGCCATGATGTATAGGATGTATAGAAGTCAACTACAACCTCTGAATAACTCGCTCTGGTTGATTGCAAGGCTCTTGGCGTAATGCCGATGAACAGGCTGATCGTAAAATAACTAAATTATCTTAGGAGTGCCTTTGACTTCTGGGATGAGGAGTTTTCAATCACAGCTGCAATGTTTTTGTTAAGCCATCACCTTTTCCATCAGTTGCACAACCGGATGATGAAACGAACGTGACGTTTTCAGGGAATGGACCATTTTTTGATGAACCCCAGGAAAACGTTGAAAGGCTTGGTGCACAGAACAAACCACGGTGCCTTTTTACAGTGAAAGAAAACATTTCGGGTACACTACACTGCCAAATTTAATTGACACGAGGCAGAAAAAAAAATCATACTGGCAGTATGATCAACCAGTCAGCGATAGAGCCAATTCTAGTGTGATAACGGATGACATCTCACTCCCGGGAGTAAACCACCACCGTTCTGCCAAACAAAGCCTAATCACCTCGCGGCCCAAAGTGAGCCGGCTGCCAAATAACAAAAAGCGCTCATTTAGCTGGCTTCTGAAACTTCGACCCCAGACACATACTTCTCTCAAGGAAAAATTAATTGAAAGCACGTGAAGGTCTGTTGTCTGTGGAGCGTAATGAGGAGTGCGAGTTCTGCGTACGGCGGCCTAATAGCGAGGGAGCGGAGATCAGAGAAAAACGGACGGGCCTAAAGAGAATACAGCGGTTTCCAGTTTCTTGTCTGGATTACAAAGACCTTTCAAATTCACCACATCGTTAATCACGCGAAGACAGGCTGTGTCCGGCCATGATTTCAGTTCAATATCGGTTGTAAAAATAGCCATTGCAGAATCCATCGTGAAAAGGATCGTCTTCGGATTAAAAATACATACATATTAAATTGAATATGCATGTGCGAGTTACCGGGTGTGGAATTAAGTCAACCGAGGGGCCCCGTTCAAGAAAGACGAATGTGCAATGTCGCTTTTTAATGATTGTAAGAACGGCGGCCCTTAACCTACTAAATGTTAGACTCAAGATATGAATCTGTTTTAGTGAGGCCAGTTACACGGACAGACATTAATCAAGGCAGAAACAAAGGGAAACGTGAACAGAACTACTAACGCATGTGTTTATTTTATCGGTTTATCGCCGACAAAAACAGAAACTAGAAGGTTCCAAGCTTCATCGGTGTCTATGATCCCGGGGACATAAAATGTATTTTTGGCGATAAACCGTGGCTCTTGAAAAGGCGCGGCCAAAACAGCAAGCTATTTGTGGTTTCTGGCTCTAGGTTTAATATCTGAAGAACAGTCAAATAAAAGGCCTTTGAGGAATATTTCTGAACGCGTTCAACATTTTTCATAATCAATAGTCTGTCTTGACTACAGAGAAAAAAAATCTATATATAGCCGTATTTCTGTATGCCCACCGCAGTGTCAAAGTAAAACCATTTAACCAAATAACTCGGTTGGCCCTAGAAGCTTGTGGGAGAGGCTGTCCATCCAACCAGCTCTAGCTCATCTCAAGGAGATCCAATGGAGAAAAATAAACAGCTGTCCAACTGCAGCCTAAACAAACCATACCCTCAGACCACACTGAACAGTGTACATTCAGAGAGGGATGTTTTTAATAGTGTGAAGGACCATAATATTTAGTGCAGGACTTTAATTCATTTGATTCGAGCAGGCAGAAGCAATGGACTTTCAAATATATCCTTCAGATTCGACCATGCTTGTAACTTATGGATGCTTTTTATCATGCGGGGATGATACTGTCAGTTAAGTACTGTGAATGTAGTAAGTTGTGGTTTAAGTGGATATCCAGCTCTCACAATGCAACTTATAATATATATATATAATATAATATATGCCATTTAGCAGACGCTTTTATCCAAAGCGACTTACAGTAGTGAATGCATACATTTTTCAGCATATGTGGTCCCAGTGGGAAATGAACCCACAACCTAAGCGTTGCAAACGCTGTGCTCTACCAACTGAGCCACAGAGAACCACTTAACTCTATCAGTATAGAACCAGCTACCAACTGCAAATCAATACTCCTTTTAAATAGTGATTGAACTACACTATGCACGCGTGAATGTTGCAGGCTAAACCTGACTGAATAGATATACCAGTTGGTGAGAAGGGATCAATGAGCACACAAGTGTTCACCAATAAGTGTTTGGCATCTATGTTTTATATGTGCTGTGATCCTGGTGTTTTTAAACCTTAAATGGGGGTATTTTGGACAGCCCTGTTGCACTGGGGCTCTTCACAGATGGGGCGTGGAGACAAAGATTTAGCCTCAATCCACTTCAAAGCGGTTTAGTTTGGAAAGATTTCTCAATAGTCGACACTAATAATTTAAAATATAGCTGCAAGTAGCGATGAGCAGGGTCCAAGCAGCAGAAAACTGGCCCAATGGGAAGAAATATGTGCATAAAAAAAACTGTATAACTTTTATAACTTTACAAATATTTGTGACGTTATAAAACACCAAATGTGCATCGCCTGGATTTGAACCGACAACTTGGCAGTGTAGTGTAATGGTTAGGGAGCTGGGCTTGTAACTCAGAGGTTGCAGGTTCAATTCCCAGGTGGGGCACTGCTGTTGTACCCTTGAGCAAGGTACTTAACCTGAATTGCTTCAGTAAAATATCCAGCTGTTTAAATGGATTGTATGTAAAGAAATGTAAACTGTGTAAGTCGCTCTGGATAAGAGTGTCTGCAAAATGCCTAAAATGTAAACAAAAATTTAAATGTACAACCTCTTAGTCCGCAGAGGCCACACCGACTGAGTGCATCCAGTGTTCGGGTGTTGAGTTGCAGTTAATTTCTAAGCATTAGCTGCAAATAAACAAAAGTCAAAAAAACAAATGGGCAGAAATAATCAGGTTCCAATGTTATGAAATGAGAATGACGACTCGTGATTTTTGGACAATATTATAGTAGATTTGGAAATGGCAATCCACAGCCTGCAATGGCCAGATTCCAACCCACAATCTTTGGATTTCTGGCACAGCAGTTTTGTGTTTCTGCCATGGGGCAGGCTCTTCTGCAAATTGATCTAGAGCTAAAGACCGAAGAGGAGTGAACTGCCAGGCATTAACTGCAAATAAATTACATTAAACAACAAAATGGGCTTAATAGGCTTGTTTGAGTGAGAGTGGTTAGCGAAGCATTTTCCAGACCAACTCTTACTCTACTCTTTTGTGCATATCAAAGAACCCCAAAAAAGGGAAACTGGATAGCTCCAACCGCAGATGGCTCCATGCTTTCCCACCTTTTTCTGGACACGACAACACAGCTCATCCGCACACTAGAACCGTGCCTTAACAGCATGCAGACCGTGGGGCTCATCCGCACACTAGAACAGTGCCTTAACAGGATGGAGACCGTGGGGCTCATCCACACACTAGAATAGTGCCTTAACAGGATGCAGACCGTGGGGCTCATCCGCACACTAGAACAGTGCCTTAACAGGATGGAGACCGTGGGGCTCATCCACACACTAGAATAGTGCCTTAACAGGATGCAGACCGTGGGGCTCATCCGCACACTAGAACAGTGCCTTAACAGGATGGAGACCGTGGGGCTCATCCACACACTAGAATAGTGCCTTACCAGGATGCAGACCGTGGGGCTCATCCACACACTAGAACAGTGTCTTAACAGGATGCAGACCGTGGGGCTCATCACACACACTAACAGGATGCAGACAGCTCATCCACACACTAGAACCTTAACAGGATGCAGACCGTGGGGCTCATCCACACACTAGAACAGTGTCTTACCAGGATGCAGAGGATCATCCACACACTAGAATAGTGTCTTAACAGGATGCAGACCGTGGGGCTCATCCACACACTAGAACAGTGTCTTAACAGGATGCAGACCGTGGGGCTCATCCACACACTAGAATAGTGTCTTACCAGGATGCAGACGTGGGGCTCATCCACACACTAGAACAGTGTCTTAACAGGATGCAGATGGGGCTCATCCACACACTAGAACAGTGCATTAACAGGATGCAGACCGTGGGGCTCATCCACACACTAGAACAGTGCCTTAACAGGAGGATGGGGCTCATCCACACACTAGAGTGTCTTACCAGGATGCAGACCGTGGGGCTCATCCACACACTAGAACAGTGCCTTAACAGGATGGAGACCGTGGGGCTCATCCACACACTAGAACAGTGCCTTAACAGGATGCAGACCGTGGGGCTCATCCACACACTAGAACAGTGTCTTAACAGGATGCAGACCGTGGGGCTCATCCACACACTAGAACAGTGCCTTAACAGGATGAGCCACCCAGCAGCCCACGGTACCTGAGATTTTTCTAAACATTTTTTAATGTATTTTCCTAATTTTACCCCGTTTTTCTCCAAATTTGGTAGCCAATTACTCCCGCTGTGCTTAGTTCTATCCCCTCCCTCATAGTTCACTGCCGTAGCCCTGTGACTGACAATGGCAAAGCGTTGCCTCCTCCGAGACAGCACTCGTCGTGCTGTCGACTGTAATTCCAGCACCCCAGAACCACTCCTGTGCACAGTGAACTGTGTCGGCTTCCCTCCCCCCCTGTCTGGGGCGGACAGCCAATTGCCGCCCTGGTGGCACTGCCGGCCAGAGCAGACTCTGGTGCGACAGGGAATCAAACCCCGGTCACTGTACCTGAGATTTTAACCCTCGGCCGGCGCAGAAACGCCGATCCATGACCCTCAAAGTCAAAGGCAGTCACTCGGCTGTGCTATATCACCACGCCAGAGGGCAGCGGAATCCCTGCCCGCACAGGGAGAGACTTGTTACACGTGCATCTGAGATATGCCGACTGTTAACGCATCGGAAAGCCTCCACAAAGCACGTCTCTCACCTGTGGGTCACCAGGCCACAGGAGCGATGTAACGATGACCTCATCGGAATGTTCCCCGTCGCTCCTCGAGTTATGATCTGGAATCATCATCATCGGGTGTCAATGCCAACTGAGAGGGGATGGGGGGGGCATGCTGATTGAATTTACAGTCTAATCAGCCATCAGAGGTCTGTTTCTAATCCATATTTCCAGCCCCGATGACTTCATTAACATCAATATTCACTACTTTTCTACCTAGGTAGCTTATTTTCAAATCCTAAAACAACGGAAAGCAAAGGCATGGGAGCCCGGCGTCTACAATGACGGCACGACCCTCCTATTAGAAACGTAAATGCTGGCGGCTTGCCGCTTTTTCCCTTTCTTCTCCCTTCTCTTTTTAGTCTCACTTCAAAGAGGCAGGTTTGTTTTTCGCCTTTGTGTCTTCCACCGCTAATTGCCTGGATTTCACATTTCGCCCTCAGCCGGACGCAAACAGACCAAAAGCTCGCTCGCGAACGCCGTTCCCATTGTTCCCGACAATTCGAAACAGGTTTACAGGAGGGCACGAACTAAAGGTAGCCGCTCGTGGAAGCGCAATGAAAGCAGTCCCGAGGAGCACAAAAGACTTGACTGCTAAGTAAACGGGTGTTCGCGCGTTTTCCCTGGTTATGTAAGTGGGTACAAAAGAAGGCTTTTGCAAAGCCAAAACAGACTTGTGAACTATGACAATCTGTAGGCGCTCTCTTGGCCTTTGAACAGAAGATGGGAAGGCGCCGCAGGGTGGCTCATCCTGTTAGGCCGCTCTTCTAGTGCGCGCCTGAGCCCCACGGTATTGGTATTGAATCCAGACCCCTGTGGCCGGCAGCCCCGCGGGGCAACGCATAATTGGCGGTAGCATCTCCCAGGGAGGGAGGGATTCACTGAGCCAGGTTGTCCGTGTCTCGTCGCACACCAGCGCCCCCCGCGGGTCAATCGGGCGCCCGCAGTTTGACCGTATAAAGCTGCATAGGAAGTGTCTTACTCTGACTCATGTCCGTGCAATGTTACCTAGTAAACTGTGGTGTTGAAATAAGCGCCGACTGGCATCACGTGTTTCGGAGGAAAGCAGAGGAGAGAGTTTATCTGTGCTCTCCTGAATTCAGAGAGGAAGGTTCCAGCAAGTGCAGTTTGAGGATTTGATCGGGCGCTCCACAGGGAGTGGAAATAGTATTAAAAAAAGGAGGATACGGGCTGGCGGATAGCGTAGTGGTCTAAAGCACCCGTATTTGGCTGGTCCTGTACGTGTGTGAACTGCCTATCAGGGACACGGTTCCAAACCCGTCTCTGCCAGACCGGCCCTGGCCGTTAGCCCCGATCGGACGTGGAATTTGGCTGTCCGCTCCTGAGGGAGGGGGGGAGGGTGGTCGGCACTAACTCGCTGTGAAGCACGTAAGGGTGTCTCCAGAAAAGGGGTCGTGAGTTCCGTCTCGAAGGAGGCGGATTATCACCGGCCTCGGAGAGTAGCTTGCCCTGTAGAGTTGGGCGGCGAGTTCGTGGGGGAGGGCTAATCAAAATAAAATAGAGGGTATAATTGGCTTCCAAATTGGGGGGGGAAATGGGGAAAAATCTGAAACAAAATGTATTAAAAAAAATCTTTTTAAAGAAGAAGGATAAGTGATGGGAAATAAATAGCATTTTTGTGCGTCCATTCAGGGGGAGATCCTGTTCCTTTCCTCCCGCTCTCCCCTGCCTCGTTCCGGCTCCGGGTACTGTTCTCCGGGCTCGGTGAACACAGCATACCTGGCCCATGTCCACTGTACTGTAATAGACACCACCTGGACGCCTATTGGCTTCTTCTCCGACGGAGCCGATCTGTGGCATGCAGGAACATTTAAGTCTTCCGCTTGGTGGAGCTTAAGGCTGGTGGTGAATATCAAAAAGCACGTGCAATCACTCAGTACGCAGAGGAACAGAACACTTAATTCCCTCCCGGGCCTGAATTTCGAGAGAAAAAAGAAGAAGAAAAGAAACAGACTGGTGAGGCAACATGCGGTTATCTTGGACCCGATGTTCTTGGCAGGTAAAATGTCTGCCGAGTAAAACTCAGTACTGAATCATCACCATATTCCCCACCCAGGTAATAACCGGTAACTATCTATGGCTCGAACCAACACACCCGACTTAAAAACTGCCGATGTGACACCATCCACTCCATCCAACGTATTAATTTCCCCTGAAGACTCCGTCCAGCATACGCCACCAAAATCCAACTAAAATACTACTAAGTTCACGCAGAAGTCCCACGAAGCTATAAACATTCATCTTCAACTTGAGAAGAAGAATAATAAAAATGTTGGCGGCTCTGCATCTCATCAAAGTGTCATCACGTCTGCTCTCCTTGTTTGCAATAAAACCTGGGAACACAACACCTAAAAGTCACCTCTCCTGCAGTGTACAAAAGCCCTCCTTGTCTCTCATCATCCTCCCAGACCACACACCCTACAGCAGGCCGCTCCTGTGCAGGCCACTGTGTGGGAGAGACAGGAAGTCTACACCCTCCCCTGGGGGGGACTAGGGCAAGTGATCAAAATCTCATCAATTAAGAGTCCAGTGGCAAGTGGTCTGGTCCCGTCTCATCTGAGCTCACCGGCTCTGCGAAGGTATTCTAAGATTACCACTGGAACGAGACGGCGTTCAGGTCCCCGATTCGAAAAAAGCAAACAGAAAAAAGCTGCTGTTTGTTACGAAGGCATTCGAGACATTTCCACTGTGCAGGGCCGCTCGGGATAAGGCGATATCTGCGATGAAAGCGCAGGACGGCGGGCAGAAGCCAGACGTTCCCCGGGTCTCGGGGAGGCCCTCTCCTCCTCGTCATGGCACACGATGAAGGCCACGGCGCCGCTCTTCCTCGTCCGGGGCAGGAACGGCTATGTTAATAAAGGGTTCCATAATCGTAGCTCGCGGTGAAGGAGCCTTGGAATTCCCGGGCTTTCTGTGTTTCTTTCCCCCTAATTGAACCCATGAGCGCTCCTCCGGGAACCGACAGCTTGACCCCACCGGTCACCGAAGGTTTTGATTCCGACGGTTTACAGAAGCTTTCCTGATGACATCTGTTTGGGGTTTCTCCGGCGGGAGGCGCTGGCGACGGCGAGCTCTGATCGACGGACGCTCACATGGCCACCGCTGCCTCGTTACTCTTAATGATTTCTCTCTCCGTTTTTTGCGAGCGCCTGGCACCCAGATCTTTTCTCCGTAGTCGCACCTGGGGTCAGGCCGACGCAAAATAAATAAGTGAACAGATCAAACGTATTGTAATGCGGCGTTTTACTTAATGCCCTTGTACGCACAGGCATCTGCAGACCAGCCCATACCAATAGAAGACATCTGCAGAAGTGGACTTTGGACTTGTTTTGCTTTGCTTTGAAACGGGCCTCGTTGCGCAGAACACGGATGCCATGGTTGTGGTTTTAGTCGGACGCCCCCCTCCAGAGAGCCCCCTGCCAGGCCTAACATCACCCCCCCCCGCCCCCACGCTCTGAGAGAGGCACCGCACGTCCAAAAGTCAGGACGCTCGAAAAAGCGAGCGAGACGTGACTCACGATGCGCCGATTCGGCCAAGAGGTCCGCCCCCTTGGGGGAAAGGCTTTATCCGCGTTTCCTTGCAGGAGTTTCCTAGAGAGCCTGAGTCATGGCGATGACTACAGCGAGGCCAGATAAGATTTCCCCCTCTCCTCTCTGTAGGACGCCGCTGTTCCCCGGTCGCTCGGTCACGCGCCTACACACGACGAGCATTCCTGCTCCTGGAAGGCTATTGCAGCCCGCCAAAAGCGTGTTTCCTTCAAACAGATACAGAACGTAATATCTGGACTGAAATAGCACACGCCAGGTCCTGCAGTACACTGCAGTCCATCAGGTGCTTCTACCACTCGCCGCCTCCATGGTTTATAAACGGAGGCAAACACACTTAACTGCCCAGAAGGTTTAATGAGGTGCAGATGGCACCCAACAGGACGCCTACCGGAGACGATGTAAAGACAAACGGCGGTATATTCCTCATCGTAGGCCCTTGAAAGGGAAGCATAGCGCCGTACCGCTCAACGGGGTTAAGGGCTGTGGCCTGGGTGTGAGCATTTCCAACATAGCACCCGAGAGCAGCTCCCCCCATGTGACTGACACGCTGCATGTGCATAAGCAAAGAACCCAAACAGAGGAGGGTTTTGCGGGTGATTTGTCCAAGCTCTTGAGCCGACAATGGGGGGGTAGGATTCCTGCTAATGTTCCAATTTAAACCCCGTTTTGCAGGGAGTCCATGCGCCCCCTGCGAATTGTCTGCCGCTCAGCCTCTGGCTATACATAGAAAGGGGTCAGGGGTCCCTTGTGTTGCGGGGCTGAAAATAGCCCCTTGGTGACAGAGCTGCAGCGCTCAAGGACAAGGTGAAGGTGAGAGAGCCCGGGAGATACTGCACCATCAGATCTCATGCGCTCTGCTGTAGGTGAACCAGACAATCGTAACCGTCAAAAATGGAAGGGACTGCAATCACCTGGAAAGGTGCATTTACAAACTTACTTTGTTTTACCGTTGAAAATGTCCAAGTGTCTAAAATGTCCAAGATAACCCTATTCCCCCCCACAAACACAGGTCCTTCAAGTTAGGCTTCATCTTTTGGTCCCAAATCCTTCAAATCATGTAATGATGCTCACCTGAAGCAGCAATATTTGTTGATGTTATCTAAATTATTAACAAAGTGCCCTGTCAGGTTACAGAGATGGAAACTGCTCAGGTAAATCCTTTGTTGCTGCATCTCCCTGCTTCCTGCCAACAACACTTGTTGCTTTAGCATTGCGTAAAAAAATACCTACCGATCAAGTCAATATTCATCTTCGTTTAATTATCATTAATGTCAATGTGTGGCCAGAAAAGACAGAATTTAGTCTGGGTTTGTTTATCGGTTGGGTGGCGCAAGCAAAGGCACTTGCCCGGAGTGCAGGTTGCCCACTGTGGTCGGGGTTTCCCGCGGTTCTCCCCGGCTGCACTAGCAGCCAGGCTGGATGGCCGAGAGTCCCGTTCAGGGGCGGCGATTGGCTGTCTGCCCCAGAGGGAGGGGGGAGGGAAGCCAGCATGAGCTCGCCGCATGCACAGAAAGCTTCTCTGGATGTATCGGAATCATGGTCGGTGTTCGGGCGAGTGCCATCTTGAAGGAGGCAGTTTGCCATTCCTGCCACTGCCGGTCCCAGGGTAGTGGCTGATCCCATTGCTGCATATGGCAGGCCTTATGAAGGGGGATATTTGGATCAATCATGAGGGTACAACTGACCACCAAATTTGGAGAAAAACAAGGGAAAAAATAAGAAACAAACAATTGTTAAGAAAAAGACAAAACGTCACCACATATTTGGCATGATTTTGCACAGCCACAGATTAGTCGCAAATAAATGCACCCCTTCTTTGAAAATCCAATTTGCATTTTGAACGTGAGGTAACACCCCAATGACGCCACATTGGATTTGGCCGAACCCTCCTCTGCTCCTACAAGCCAACGCTTTGCCAGCCTTTGACGTAGTTATGGAATGAAAATAAATTCGGTCCAGATTAAGCCAAATCAGCCACTGAAGACTGAATGCTTAATGTCAATGTGCTGATTAAAATGTTCCTTTCTGGTCGAAGATATCTATGGAGATGCGGATGACTCATGCACAACATGGGAGACATCCAACATAAACAAGCGGTGAGGTAATGGTAATCCTTTTGTTTCGAGAGACATTTGATCTATTCCCCTTCGATAGTTTGCTTTTGGCATACAATGTTTTGTTCTCTCCTGCTTAGGTGAAGCAAAATATTTGTTGACCTAAATACCAAAAAAAAGACCATTCTGCATGCGTTGAGAACAGGTGTAGTCGTAGCCGATCTTTAACACGATACAGTGTTTGCAGAACAGCACGGTAGTCAAGGGGCCAAATGATTCACCGATTGTCACTCCAGGCCAGTCGACCGAGAGCTCTGCACTCTCTAAACAAAATTTAGAGAGTGCAGATTTACATCATTGCAAGACGGACAGGCCGAAGTATATGGTTTCTTATAGTCATCGCGACCTTTTGTTGTGGAGACAAATAAACAAGCTGTTATTATTACAAGATGGACGGCGGGGGGAGGACTGCTCTCCAAACAAAGGGCACAAACGCACACGTCTGTCAGCGACCCCCTTGATTCCCTGCCGAGACCAAATCGCATTGCCCGCACAAAAAACGTTCGCAGAGGCGTACTGGGACCAATCTCGCCGCAAAGGCAGAACATTTTGAACCTGAGGGAAAACGGCACACTGAAGCAATTGTACAATGACATTTTTCACTTGCGTAACAGTTCATAAATGTTTTTTAAAAGAAAGAGACAGTAAAGGTAAGCAGATACTTAAAACGCATCCATGTCTCTGGCCAGGCTGTCTGTGGACACCTATTGGAGAAACAATTTTAGAGGGATTCCTGCCAAACCATTTAGCTCAGGCAACTGACAAAATACAAGTGTGGGGCCGCCTGTGGTTCGTGAGGGGCCCCTAAGTCCACCTGTCGGCAGAGCCAGGAGTGGAATTAGAGATTTAAGGTGGCAGCTGAGGTTGGGGGGGGGGTCCAGTGATTCTTTAGCAGAGGGCTCTGAAAAGCCTCCGCTCTCAGTTAAGTTCACTCACTGAAACGCACATCCTTTTGGATTTGACAGAGGGTGTTATAGGTAACACTTTGTACTCGACACAGTCGGGTGCGTACTATACAATAAGCAAACAGAGTAGAGCTTCAGATTAGGCTTATAAAGTGCTTTTAGTGCTAACGTGTTACCGGGAGCTCATATTACATTTGGGGGAAATTTTTCAGTCGGATGTACCAAGCGTTGTGAACGCAGGCCACCTCAGTGCATACCTGGTCCATGGCATTGCTAATCCTCAGCTCTAAACTGCTCTGGTGAGGAATAACTTGAGAGAAAAAAAAAGAAAAAAAGATTTACTGGACTGACTGGTCCCTCCCTCACTGTTCTGAACCCAGAATGGCACAATGCAGTTAAACACACAAGGCTGCAAGCGAAAATACAGTCTAGACGCCTGATCATTAATTTACTGGAAGGGTACACATTTACTGCCCCGCTCGCCCCCCATCCGCTCCTCATCATTCACGGCCGAGTAGACCGCCCGAGCCCTCATTGGACAGGACTTCCATTCAGAAGTGTGCGTGCCTGTGTGTGTGTGCCTGCGTGTGTGTGTGTGTGTGTGCGTGTGTGCGTGTGTGCGTGTGTGTGCGGAGAGTGGCACTATGAACTGCGGGTGTGTGGAACGTGCCCAGCTGGCAGGACTGGGAGGGGGGCACGACCCATGAGACGGCGTTCTGGAGGAAGCGCACAACACCTCATCCGCCCGGCTTCCACACGCCGGGGACGGTCCGGCGGGAGCGGCACATTCCTCACACAGTGGCACACGGGGAGCGGGAGGAAGAGAAGAGACGGGCTGAGAGGCCGTGTCGGTTTCAGCTACTTCAGGACCTTGTGGGCTTTTTCTTTTTTCTTTCTTCCATGATGCGAAAAAAAGGTGCACAAAGTAGAAAAACAATGAGCAGGGAGCCCCTCTGGCCAGGACCTCCCGGCTGCGTTCGTGCACGGACGTCCCCCGTCAGCAGCTCCCTCTCCGTCTCTACACGTGAGCCATTATTACGGTTATTAGCGCATCTCCGTTTTCCCCCCTGAAAACCGTCTCGGGGAGCCTGCTGCCTCGTGGCCATCTGGTTTTTCGGTCTCTACTGTACGAGGCGCACGCAGCCCGGGAGACACGCTACGTGGGCGGGGACAGGCGATACTCTCGGTGATGTCACGGGAAAACTCTCCACTCAGGTGTGACTAACACGACGGCGCGCAGCCAATCGCCTCTCCGCACACCGCGGCAAAGATTTCAAAACGTCATCTGATTGCTAAAACACATATTCCCCCTCAACGCGTTACATAATTGAACGCGGTCTGAAAATCTTTCTTATATTACGACCCGTGGCCATTTCCTTCTCAAATGTATTTTACGGGGAAACCGTACTTACATAATTTGACACGGGGCAACGGCTTTTGTTTTATCTTTGGACAGGACTGCCCATAACTCCGCTGTTGCCCAGCAGTAAACTTATTTCTACACTTGGTCATTCCACATTAGGAGATAAGGGGAAAAACAGGGTTAAAAGTTTGTTTAAAAAAAGACACTTATTTAACATGAACTGGCATGTATAAGTAAGCCGGCTGTAAACAATTCAGAATTCCAGTTTCAGTGCGTACCAGCATGCCAATGTCACTGACAAGGTGGACCACCCTGCCAACCCTTCACTCTTTAAAGCGCGAGGGTTAAATATAACCTCTCCTTTTTTCTCATTTCCAGGTTTAATCCTGAAGGGTTAAGTATGCGGTCGTAAAACGGGACCTCTGAGGTCTGGACAGGCTTTGTGTGTCCCCCCAAAGTCCAACCCCCAACCCGGCTGCTCCAGTCACTGGGGGAAAACAATCTGCCCCATCAAACTCTTTCAACACCTGACGTGAGGACAGAGGCTGGGTGGGGCCAGGCACGAGAGAGAGAGAAAGAGAGAGAAAAAGAGATGGAGTAAAAGAGGGAGTGAGAAGGGGGATGGGGGGGAGGAGGGGAGGGGGAGGGCCCAACGCCCAGGGGGTGGGGGTAGGCACATGTGAGCTTGAAGGGGAGGGCACAAATGTAAAGATATTTAAGATGCTACCGGGCCAGGTCTTCAGTGCAGACACAGCGCAGACTCTGAGTACACAGCTGGGTGACAGAGAGAGAGAAAGAGAAAGAGAAAGAAAGAGAAACTGATCCTCGGTCCACACAGCCACGAACTCCTGCAACTCGCGGACTCCGGCCGTCTAGTCACACTTTCCACAGCGCAGAGAAGGGAACCGCCGGCCGCCCCCAGCTTCCGACGACAGCCAGAGCAAGAGCCCTCCGCCGCCACACCTACTTGTCCGGGTCCCGGAACGCAGAATGACAAAGAGCGCCGTTTTGAGGCTGCTGGCCCTGGGGGTCACGCTGCTCCTGCTGCTGACCCGGACGGGGGCGCAGAGCCTCAAGGAGCAGCGGAAGAGGATGGCGGCCGCCTCGTACAAGGCCAAGAGCCACTGCTGCGACGACGTGCGGGGCCTGAAGGTGCAGGTGGCCAACCTCACCAGCCTGCTGGAGGAGCTGACCAGGAAGCAGGACACGGTGGTGCGGCAGATGATGGAGCTGGATAACCAGAACCGGCAGCAGGAGGCCCGGGTCACCGAGGCCGAGAGCAAGTACTCGGAGATCAACAACCGCGTGGAGATCATGCAGCTGCAGGCGTCGCAGTCCGTCACGCAGACGTCCTCAGGTAAGAGCGCGCCCCTGCGGGACACCTGCGCTGAGCTCCCTCTTACCTGGTCTCTCTCTCTCTCTCTCTGAGCCCGGAGATCACACACTGGTGCCTGTTCAATGATCTCTCTCTCTTCTCTCACACAGAGCTCGGGATTACATTTCAGTGTGAGGTATCATGCCAACACGTTCATAGTCCTCCGAGAGATTCAGTCAGATCTTATCTGAACACAAAGGCACAAGAAAAGTCACACATATCCACACAGGTGTAAATAGCAAAATGTGTTTTTGGTTCATAAAAAAACTGATGATTTTTAATTTTGATGGATCGGTGAACTGAAAAGTTTAATTCAAAGTTACACACGGCTATCAAAAAAACTAAACAAATTCAAATTCAATGAGATCTGATGATCTGCAATTGATCAAAGCAGTCAAACCTGTTGACTATTACTCTTTTAAGCTGAGAAGAATAAGCTGAAGTAACCAATGTTAAAAGTGACCAAAAAGTGGAGTGTTACTCCAGTCCTGGGGCTCAGTAGAACTCTGTCAAAAGCTAAATGCATTACCAGCGCTGGACACACACAGAGCGGATAGCTGTGCCGGTGTCAGCGGTCAAAGACACGGTCGGCCCCTGACCGCCGGTGACCCCACTCTCTCGGTGCGCAGCTGCGCGGCGCAGCCGCCCGGTCCGGCCCACGCGTGAGCACCGCTTCGCTGATCGAATGTCAGAAAGCTCCACCGCTCAGCCCCGTTTCCCAGACACACACAAAGTTTATTCTGCCTTTGATTTACCCTCCGCCCCCTTCACCCCATTCCTCTCTGCCACATGCAGTACCTGTCTCGTTTAATCGACTTCTGAAAAGCTACCTCTGATCTAGGCATCGTGGCATTGGCACCGACTAGCACTGTTTCATTCTTCAAACATATTTTAGATTATGCTCATATGTACGACTGCTGCTCCAGATGTTAGAGGGGTATATTTTTTGGAACGGTGGTTTGATTGGATGATGATGGACTCGATCATAATGAGTCATTACCTACAGCGCCCTGTGTGAATTTCAGTACGATGTGTTCCTTGATGCAGAAAAGTGTAAGACTAACTTTTTTAAACGCGCTGTTTTTAAAACGCACTGGAAAGTTAAAGAAACTAAAAACAACGTCAAAGTTGAAGCAGTGGTGCGAAGCGGTTACCCCTTTAACTCGAAATGCGTTTCAAAAATTACAGGCTGTAGGCTAACTCAAGCAGACAGAAGTCTATTAAAAACATTATCTGATGGAATGGGGCCTAATCATACTCTAAGGGCATTGCCCCCACCCCAAAATACAGAGCTTCCCAAAATAGCACCCATATTTTCATTCACAGGACACAATAAACATATTTTTAGACTTCAAAAACAATCATTAGTGCAGCACCTCCCAGAGTTCGGGGGCACCAGACGACAGCTGTCGCGCGCTGGTAATAACGCAGATTACAGAGTTTCACTGTTTGGCAGCCGAACAGTAGCCGTGGCGAGGGCCTTCACTTCGACCCCCATAATACCCTGTTTGCGTGTGTCTGGTAATGAAGGCCTGCTCTATCCAAGCCAAATCGTTGACATCAAAGCGCCTTCGGATTCCCCCCGGACCACTGATCATTTCAGCAGCAAAGCGCGGGACGCTCAGCCGACCGTGCCGTCGGCGGTGGAGAAATAAGACCCGGGTCGATTTTTAATGCCCAATTAGCCGGTCGTCTGGGGCTTCAGAGGTTTGGCCTTTCCTTTTTTTTTTTTTTTTTTTTTTAACGTTACTGGCGCGTTCGGTAATTTGTGAATTCTCGACAATGCCCTTCGGTCTGGGTAACGCAGACGCTCAGCCCTTTCTCGTTTGGGTGTCGAGCGCAGCTGGGAACCTGGAGCGGAGCGGAGAGAAGGTTTCCCCTTTTGAAGCCTCCGGTCTCCGTAACGCATCCAGGGACCTTCTTGATGTACTGTACTCCGCGGGAGACATGAGCCGCACTGTGACATCGCGTGCCCTTGGGAGAGACTGTGGTCGGAGTTGTATGTACCACGTATAACTACCACATCTTCCAAACTTTTTTTTTTTTTTCCAAAGCAAAATTGCCTTTTGACCGGTTGAATCACATTTGTCAGTTGCTTGTAAATATAACAAAAAAACTGAGCAACCTCATCAGCTTTCTGCATTCAACCGCTAACCGAATCGGTTTCTGCCACCTTTTACAACTTTAGATACATTTAAAAAACATATATACATTTTATTTTCTAGATGCCATCTACGACTGCGCATCGCTGTACCTCAAGAACTACAGGATCTCTGGAGAGTACAAGCTGCCCGCTGATGACTTCCTGGGCACCCCAGGGCTGGAGGTGAGTCACCGCATTTAGAGTGTGGCGCTCCTCGCGGGAGGAGTCCTGAATAGAGGACCGGGCCCGTGGGGGACACCGCTGACGTTCTCCGGTGCTCTGCCCTCAGGTGTTCTGTGACATGGACACCAACGGAGGGGGCTGGACCGTCATCCAGAGGCGCAAGGTGGGCCTGACCTCCTTCGACCGCGACTGGAAGCAGTACAAGAAGGGCTTCGGTGCCCCCCGCGGCGACTTCTGGCTGGGCAACGACAACATCTTCCGCCTGACCAGACAGCCCACCATGCTGCGGGTGGAGCTGGAGGTGCGTAGGGACGGGGCACGGGCGTGGGAGGCCGCGCCAGAGCGGCGGGCCATGTAAGGTCCCAGACACTCACAGCGACGCCAGACAGATAACACTGATATGAACAGATTCCCCAACACACACACACACACACACACACACAGAGACACACTCTTACACACACACACACACACACACACACACACACCAGCCACAGTACCCTCACACAACCAAGGGCCGCCTGGCTTGTGCGAGGAGGGTTTTTAGTTCTGTATCAAAAACATTTCCAGAAAACCTGGCTGCTGGACACTGCATAGTTTGTGGCGGGGGGGATACAGAACAGAACATGGAGAGGTCTGCTCCACTCTTCACGGTTGGGAAAACAGGGGCTTACAAGCCAGACCCTCAAGTGTACCGATTGTAATCGCGCTACTTGGGCATGACATCATGGGCCGAGTGGAGAGTGGCGGCGCAAGCATGATCTCACAGGAGATCAGCCAAGCTGCGGTTCTGCTGCGGTTATCTTATACAACAGGCAGTAAAGAGGCAGGGGCTGCACTGTTCTGCCGAAGCCCATGTTTATTTAAGTGTGTGTGTGTGTGTGTGTGTGCAGGACTGGGAAGGGGAGATCCGCTACGCCGAGTACCAGCATTTCACCCTGAGCAACGAGCTCAACAGCTACAAGCTCTTCATCGCTAACTACAGCGGCAGCGCCGGCCAGGACTCCCTGCGCTACCACAACAACACCAACTTCAGCACCAAGTACAAGGACAACGACAAGTGTGTGGACGACTGCGCTAACCTACGCAAAGGTACGTTCCGGAAGGCGAGAGACAAAAGGGGGAGTGTGGCCCTTTCCAAAAGATGCAATACCGTCCAATACGATAGGTCTGTAGTATCCCAAATTGCAATTTGGGCAATGTGGGCAGTTTCAACACCATCATGAATTAATCATACACAAATTTAAAAAGACACCAAACAGAGAGAAAGAGTTCAATGTTTAAAATTTACAGGAATAAACGTAAAAACTGTCTGCAACAAGCCCAAATATTGTGCCTCCAAACATAAAAAATTGGACCCAAGTCATAACGTTCTTCACATCTAGCGAAGTACAGTAGCGTTCATGAAAGTGGTTTAACAAAGCTCTGTGGTCAGTGTCCTCAGACCCTTCTGAAAGACCTCTCTTTTCACAGGAGGCTATTGGTACAACTGCTGCACTGACTCCAATCTGAACGGCGTGTATTACCGCTACGGGGAGCACACCAGGAACACGGACGGCATCACCTGGTACGGCTGGCACGGGCCCAACTACTCCCTCAAACGGGTGGAGATGAAGATCCGGCCTCAGAACTTTCAGCCCTAGAGACTTATGACCCGAAACCCGGGGCCACACCCGTCAGGTCAACCGATTTAACACAACCCAAACGACCAAAGCGGCTTTTCCATTACTGGGAACACTCTGATAGTTTCTTTTCTTTTTTTTTTTTTGCTGTTGTTTTTGGTATATTTTTGGTTGAATATTTCTTCTGGAAAAAAAAGTGCTGTATTATTTTTGATTGTACATTGTAGTTGAATTGAAGTATTTATCTTTTTGAAATATTTTTGTTAGGCTTTGCAGAACAAAAGAAAAAAAAGGATCTTGTGGAAACCACTGAGGCCACTGTGTGATGAATGTTAGCGTATCCAAATATCGCTTTCTCCCGTATCTTGAGAGTTAGTCTGAAATAGAGGAGCAACTTTTCATGGAAGCTTCAAAGCTTTACTTTTACAGTGCAGTTTTTTTTTTTTTTTTACTGAAATAGTTTGTACAATAAAAATAGCCATTATTATTTATCAGATTCAGGCGCACACACACAATCAACAAGATTCAACTGTGTTCAAAACTCTCAAAAGGGTGTGGCATATGATGCACACAATGACACAATAATCCAAAGCCACAAACTCTACACTGACCGTAGCTTTATGTACAATTGAAAAGGGAACAACCACAAGAGGTACTTTTTGCGACCCTAGAGAAGTGGATCTTTGACTTTATTTAAGAATTATTGTGAACAAACCACATGCAGATTTGATACTTGTTTTGTCCCTTTCGAGTCCTGTGTAATTTGTAAAATGTGTACAGCTCAATATGGTATTATTCTGTTCAAATAAATAAAACTTTGTATTTTTAAAAAACTGTGTCATCTGTGATACACTGACCTGTCATTTGTGACCACTGACCTGAGATTCAAAGCCCCCGAGATTCAAATTGTTCTAAAAAGCCCATTCGTACACACAACTCCCAAGCACTCGTGACGGCCATTGCCACTGCCCACTGCGAAAGCAGCATTAAATCACTCGAGCCGAGGATGGTCGCCTGAGACTCGGTGACCCTTGCTCCCGCACACCCTCGCCCACCCAAACCCATCATTGACCTCTCTCTTGCAACCCGTGACCTTTCACATCCGGATCACGAGTCTACGCCAGTTGCTTAGTCCCATTGTACACTAGGAGTCGGGGTGAGATTCAATGTGAGAAGCGTAGCCTCGCTCCATTCCCACGGCCGGTCGCCTGCCACAGACCTGAAAGAGGACAGACGGACGGACATCTGCTGGGGGCCGACACCGCTCGCGAGGTGGAATGTCACAGCTGGGACTGTCGCACAGGTCATTCGGTTCTGTGCCCCTTTGTTACCGTGCCGTGGAAGATTCTGCATTCTCCAGAAGAGCCCAAACCCCTCCCTGCCACCTCAGTGTTGTGCTCCGAACGCAGAGATCCAAAGAAAACCTCCGGAAGCTGATTAATAAAACCTAAAAAAAAAAAAACGGATTCCTGGTTCCTGAAGACTACGAGAAATGAAAGAAACCCCAGACCAGAGGCATTAAAGATGAATCAGAGCTGAAGAGAGAGAGAAGACTGGGAGCGGGAGAGCATCCCGCACGAACGAGGGAAACCGAACCCTGGGGACAGGAAATAGGAAGAGAGGAGGATAGTCTTCACCGGCTGGAGCTGGCTTTCCGAGTCCTCACCCACATGAGAGGGTCATAAAGGGGCGCCCAACGGGGCGAGGTAATTCTCTAGGGGAATGTCAAGAGACACTGGAGATGTGGCAAATTCTGAGGGTGATTATGAACGTCTGGATGGAGATGACCGCTGGCTGTCTGCTGGCCCTGCTATCGGTGCAGACGTACAGTCACTTACAGAAGACAAGTGGGGGCTAGGAGGTCCTAATGCAGACTTTGGGGACACTGGAATCCTGAGTCCTGATCCTGCCCGCCCTGACCTGACCTGACCTGACCTGACCTCACAGTGGCTCGTGGGACCTCTGCCCTCGCGCCCGACGCATTTGGGTTCTCTCACATCCACTCATTACAATGTCCAAACAAAACATATAATTACGTGCCCTTGTGGGCAACAACTGCATCGAGCTTCACGCTGCTTCAACGGTGTACGTACCTGGGAACGTTTTAAGCTGTCATTTCTGTGCTTTTAACATCTTTAAAAGCCAATTGTGACTGAACCAATGGGGTGTTGAATAATTCCCTGACCTCTGAATCGCCCAATTCAAATGCGCGCGACCAGAAAACCGTGTGGACGTAACATTTAATGGCAACTGTGAGAAGTCCTTTTCCGAGGTTAAAACATGAAAGCCGCTTCACAAAGATGAAAGTCGCTTTATTATATATGCACAGTCAGACTAATGACTCTGAGGCGGGATCGCATCAAAACGGATAAAAGCCGGGCGACAAAGGTGAGGGCTGACGTCAGAGTACGCCCTGTGTCGGTGAGCGTTTGTACGCCCTCGGTGACACAAAGGGGCCTCGGGCGAGCTGCATCGAGCGGGACTATTTGTGCCCATATGATTAGCGGCTGGAGGCTTTCAGACCTCACAATTACATGGCTTATGACGCGATACGGCACGATAAAACGTCCATTCTTTTCACGACCTAATACTACTGCTCAAACGGTGACAGCGCTCATCTTCTCTCTCAGGATTACACTGTGGCTTTTGGGTGGGGGTGGGGTGGCTGCAAGAGGACAGGGTCCAGGCCCAAACAAAAATAGAGGGGCGATCGGAGTTTGGCCTGACTGGCCCTGGACAAAAGAAGAAGCGAGGGTTTGGGGGCAGGTGTCCGGCGTTAGTTACCCTGCCAAAAGGGAGGGTGTTCAGCATTCGCCTTTTATAAAGCGTGAAACATAGAGCGTGGGGGAACAAGGGAACCGTCGTTCCGGTGTCGAGCCTTTGTGCGGGGGGCCTGCAGGACACCGCGCCGCAGAGAGGGCAGAGGTCTCCTCACACACGGCCGAAGGCTACCGGAATGCCTGCTCCGGGGGAGGGCCGGCGGACCTTAGATCTGATAGATTAGCATAACAATGAGAGCATACCGCAGCCAGATGGAGGCACTGGGGCCTTATCTCCCTCAGCAAGCTGCTCCACCCAGCTGTTTGTTCGGTTCCCCCCCACGATACAGGGTTTCTGTTCATCGTTTGTCATGCTGAAGCTGTATGGTGGCTGTTATGTGAAATGGAGTCGTTAAATTGAATAAATACTAAAGGGTTTTCATACTTCTTCTTTAAACTCTTTGTTTGCTTATGGCCCGCTTCAAAGGGGTTGGATTTATGACCTTTTCTTTAATGATTTATTTACGGTCGGCACTCGAGAAGCGGAAGGACGAACGCCGGTCTTGTGCTTCCGCTCTTCCAGTGTTGCTGATGTACAGGTAACAGCCAAAATAAAGGAAACACCAACATAAAGTGTCTTAATGGGGCACTATGAGCCGCCAGAACAGCTTCAATGCCCCTTGGCGTAGATTCTACAAGTGCCTGCAAGTCCATTGGAGGGATGCAACACCATTTGTCCTCAAGAAATTCCATCATTTGGCGTATCATTGTTGGTGGTGGAAAACGCTGTCTCAGGCACCGCTCCCAGACTCTCCCATAAGTGTTCAATCGGGTTGAGATCTGGTGACTGAGATGGTCATGGCATATGGCTTACAACGTTTTCATGCTCAACAAACCATTCAGCGACCACTCGTGCCCTGTGGATAGGGGCTTTGTCATCCTGGAAGAGACCACTCCCATCAGGAGAGAAGTGCTTCACCATAGGATGAAGGTGATCACTCAGGCGTTTACCTTGCCCTCTAAAGGGTTGAGCGGACCTAAATGTCAGGAAAATGCACCCCGCTCCATAACAAAGCCACCAGAACCGTTCTTTTACTCAGGTGTTTCCTTTATTTAGGCAGTTACTGGTATTCAAGAGTGTATTCCTGTGTGTAACCTGTATTCAGTTACCTGTACTGGAAAGAGAAGAGAGGGGGGAAAAACTGAAACATCCACGGACATAAGCCCTTCATGTCTCAAATCGAGTGAATCTGCACAAAACCAGTCCGGGCTTGGGTGCGAGCCACCTTCGCACGCCGTTAAAAATGGATGACTTGCTACCGTTTGAACTAAGGGGAACCATGTGCTGGCTTATTGAGAGAAAAAAATTAATCTTCCCAGAAGTTATTGCAGTGGGGAAGGGCTGTATTAAAAAAAGGCCTACTTGGACATGAAAGAGCTGGATCCGCACCGGATCTCCACTAGCCAGACTGGCTTCTGGGTAAGAACCACGCAGGTCCCACTCTCCAACATACCAAAGTTTATTTGAAATTCCCCAGCCCTGCCAGCTGGGGCTGATGTTTTGGAGATGCATCTGGAACCCCCGCAGTGACTGATCCGGTATTACTGCTAACTGGATGGCGTGGAGCTGAAGCCTCGCGTTTAAAACGGTGGAGTAAAGCTTTTAACAGCCCCTTTGTAACACAAAAACCAGCTCTCCCTTTCAAGCCAAAGATCACATGCTGTTGCCGAAAAGAGTATCAGGTTCTCGAGGGGGGGGGGATAAAATGCAATAAAAAAATGAAAATCGAAATAAAAAGGAATGAGAATCATTCTGGTGTGGGAAAGCTTGGACTTCGGTTCGGGGCCATTGGAAGAGCCTTCTCTCCTTTCCTGTCGCGGCGGGCCCAAAAACCACAAAACAAGCCCGTCGTCTTTCATCGAAGGACAAAAAAAAGTCCCGGGCTGGTGAGTTAGGTCGTCCGGTCGTTGTTGTTGTGTTTTTTCTGTGTTGTCCAGCCCACCGGAGATCAACAGTGGAGGAGGTAAACCCGGGCCCTTGGCGCTGTTCACAATCGGCCCTCTGTTTATCAGTGTCTCCTGGAACAATTTTGCTGTGTAATGGCCAGCCCTGCAGTCTGCTCATGTCATCAGCCCGGTCCGGCTCTGCCGCCGGCACACAAAGTACCGAGGCGCTCTGTGCACATGTAGCGGATGGGCTCAGTGAGCACCCGTTGCCGAGTGACGTGGATAAGAGTGCGATTAGTTCCCGGAGTTAGGGACTTGAGTCTTTAGCTCAGCGAGCTTAATCGCTCTCTTGTCGCCCCGGAGATCCCCTCGGTTCGAAACCGCCATTGGTGGCAGAACCAACACCGCATGAGTTCACACACAGTCCCCTCTCTCTCACTCACTCACTCACCACCACTCACTCACACTCACCACCACCACCACCACTCACCACCACTCACTCACTCACACCACCACTCACCACCACCACCACCACTCACCACACCACCACCTCACACCACCACTCACCACCACTCACCACCACCACCCACTCACCACCACTCACTCACCACCACTCACTCTGAGTACTCACTCACTCACTCACTCACTCTGAGTACTCACTCACTCACAATACGGTGTTAAATGCAAGAATGCCCATTCGGGAGGTCTGTCTGGCGAGGTCCCCGCATTCAGATGAGCTATAACTCAAAAGAAGACCTTGAGGCCCTCAGAACTCCACCCTGCACCCCCTGGAAGAGGTGTATGCCCTGTATGAGGGGGTCGGACTAACCTTCACTGGGTAAGGGTTTGAGTTTTCACTCAAACTGAGCACAAAAAGAAAATTGTCACGATTGCTGATCATCTTTTTTTTAATATAAATGATTCTGGATATTAATTAAAATGAAGCAACATTTGAGTGACACTGGATTCCTTGCTCAATCATGACTGCATGAGCAGTGCATTAGCACTAGTAAGAGGGGTCGGGTGAACACAGGCGATGCTGTGGCTTAACCTCTTGAATATGAAGCCTGGCGAAAAATCACTAAACACCCAACATGCCCAGCTTATCGAACAACGCCTTCGGCGTTCTATCAGCACGGGGCTGAACCGAGCCAACACGCCGCGCTCCACGATCTGGGGAGTTTAACACCAGACATTCTGTAAACTGGCGCTGGATTACAGCTAAGCGCCCGGCAGACATCAATGACAGACCACGAGTCCCAGCCGTGGCCAAAATCAAGACGCGTTAATTGCTCCGTCTTTTATAATTGTTCGAGATGTGCCAGTTCGGTCTCATCTGTGTACTTTATACTTCTAAACTAGCAATCAAAGTTCTCGCTGCTAGACTGGTTTCCCACGACATTCCAGTGACTTTTTGAAGCACATAATTTTTTTAAATAATTTGTGTCTGCATTGACAAAGGCTAGTGGAATGCGGTGTGCGGTATTGTGTTGGCAGCGAATACCACACACCAATGGCTTTCTGCAGTGGACATAATGTGCAAGCCAGCAAGCTGTCCAATATTTTTTGTTGGAAACACCAGCGCTTGCAACACTTGCCTTGCACAACGCTGGTGAGTTACCAAGAAAGGTGGAAGCGTTTTGCTTACTGAAAAAAGTAGAATTGAACTTTATTGTTATCATGTTTTTGACCTGGCCAATTGTCCATGACTTTTCAAGAACAGACAGATAATTGAGCAATTTTCCATAGCCTCGTTCCAAACTGGGAAATGCAATCAGAAAAGGAATCAAAGCAAGTAAAGTATGGAAATGTCACTTACCTAAAATACTTTTCAGTGCTAAAAACACGTCTGTTATATACCAAGCAGTAATTTCAATGGGATATGAAAGACAAAACAATCCAAGATGGTTAACCCAAAACAATAAATATTATCCAATGTTTCATTCTACTGCACTTTTATCAGTTTTACTTGTCAGCTAAATCTTATTTTGTTTTTTAATTTTAATTTTATTGTGTTTTTAAACTGATTGAAACTGACTCTAATCATTTTATTGTCTCCATAAATTAACCCACTGTTGTTAAAGCACTTTGAATTGCATTAATTTGTACGAAACTGTGCTATATAAATAAACTTGATTGATTGATTGATTGATTCTATGTTCTGAGACAAACTGTTCAATGGCCTAACTAAATTACAGGCACCTTGACAAAACTACTAGCCTAAAAATAAACAGCACATGCAATGGCTATATAATGTGATCGATCGTAGTGAACACATTGAATTAAAAATCGGAATTAAAAGTAATTTCATTTTCATTAAATTGTCACATTAATTCATTCTTATTAGATACATATTTTTTCAGATACATCAGCATGTTCATCACAACATATCGAAGTGGCCTTGGATAGACTACCACAATATATAACTGCATACTTGTCGAAAAAAACATAAATGGCATCAAATAACTCCCATCTTTTCTTACACTTCACAAAATCACGTCTCCATATGTTGAAGTGTATTTTGCTGAACATTTGCTTCAACAATCTGTTTTAGCCGTTTGTCACCATCATGAAGCATATCGTTTACCACTCCTTCACCCAGAATCTAAACCTTTACCACTGGCTACAGGAAAAGAGGTCTGACAACACAGGAGAGAACACATTTTTTCTCCACTTAAATCACAACCACACCTGAATTTAAAACTTAGGTAGAACAGTGTTTGGGTACTTAGAAGCTTTTGATAAGTGAGATGGTTTTTTTACACAATTTGCACGGTTCGATCATCACAAAAAAACCTCTCCCCTAATTACGGCAGGCTAAAGCTTGGCTGCCTGCGTCTCCCAAGCAGAGAGTTCTTAAAGGGAAATCCTGCAGAGGTGAGAACCAGATGAGCGGTACTGAAACCATCAAGCCACTGGCCTCCACTAAGGGTCAGATAAAGTGAAAACAGACCGGGGGGGGCTGTGGATGAAAGGAGGTCAAGCAACCAATCAAAAGCCTGGAAAACAGATCACTTCTTATAACGATATAAAATGTAAGGATAGAGAAAAGAAGAGAGGAGGACGGGGGCAGACAAGGGTCCGTGCCAACATACCGCCGTATGATTCGCTTACGGTGGTCAGGTGACCGTTGATACGGGCCAAAACAACAGGAACAAAAGGTGGTTTCTAGCGACGGGCGGCCCTTTGACAAGTTACAAGTCGGCACGTGACACGTTTGACTAATACGAACGCGGTGAGCTCACTGTATTACGTGAGACAGTGAGTCCGTGTGAATTAACCTGAGACTGTAAAGAGCGGGAGGAAGGAAATGTGCGAATGATGACTCAAGGCCTTTTGGGACCTCCGATCTCCACGGTACTACACAGGATGGAGGGTCGTGCGGACGAGCGCCGTTCAAGTCTCCACGAGGCTTAATGGCCCGTGAATGATATCGAGCTGGCCATTATTTTTAATTCACAATTTGAACATACCTAACGTGCCTACGATGACCTGCTCTAAGAAGTCATCGTGGAAATAGCTGAGTTCACAGTGTAGTGTAATGGTTCGGGAGCTGGGCTTGTAACTCAGAGGTTGCAGGTTCAATTCCCAGGTGGGGGCACTGCCGTTGTACCCTTGAGCAAGGTACTTAACCTGAAGTGCTTCAGTAAAATATCCAGCTGTATACATGGATTGTATGGAAAGAAATGTAAACTGTGTACATCGCTCTGGATAAATGCCTAAAATGTAAATGCAAAGTGTAAAAATGTAAATAAGAAGAGCAATGCGCATGGCGCCCTGGTGTGGACTCTCTGGAGAGTCGAAGTGAAGCCGATCACAATCATTCAAGATTTTTTTAAATGGCTCCTCCAGCCGATGGAGTCATCCAGGGAGTCGGCCGATAGCGTCAGGCACTTACGCTCGATCCTACAGGTAAAGGAAGCGCAGCTTTTGGGACCATTGTGAGAACTACCGCCAATTAGATCCGCCTCCACTTGCGATAGGGGCGAACATCACCCCCCCGCAAGAATAAAGGGAGATGCACATAGCTCGTGAAAGAACAATGAAAAGTGGCTTGGCAAGACTGGAGCACATTGAGTTCTTTCCATAGATCTGGACACAAGGGTCAGTCTGTGATGTCACCGAGTCATTACAGTATCTGTCAGACTCTCCTTCTCCAGGGAGGTCTTTAAAGCTAATTGAGGGAGGAAAAAAACCAAAAACAATTATCTGTTCCAGTGATTGAACGCCTCAGTGCCTGTCCGAACAGGAGGCTGTTTTCCATTTTCAGGGGGATCCTAGAGAGGAATTACAAACCCAGACCACGGACTGAGGGCAGATCACCCATCACCTGCGTAAATCAAACCCTACAGCGTGATCAATAGCCTCCTGGCCTCACTGGACACTGCTCTGGAGAAATGTTGGCAAAAGTCGGCTTTCATCGCGTGAATGTGCGGTGTGTTTTTCCCATCACGTTTGCAACCACGACAGAGTGTGGGGTGAAGAGGTTATAGAGATCCCCCTGAGATCTCCTGAAGCTCTTAGAGTTCGCCACAGCTTAAGAGTACAGACATAAAACCGATTCAATTTTGGATTTCGAGCGGCAGAGCTGCACAACACACGTGCGCCCGTGCGTGCACCCACACGTGTGCGCACGCACGCACACACACACACACACACACAGAGACACACAGAGACACACACACACGCTGTTTGTGTGTGTGTGGGTGGGTGTGCGTGTGCTTGTGCGTACGTGCGTGCGACTCCTCGGTCACTCCTTGGACGCCAGTCCACCGCGTTAACTTTACGAACAGAAACAAAAACAATTAGCAGCAGGAGAAAGCCTTTAAAACCCAGCGCACTGTAGTTATGTAATCCCTTTTCTGGTATTGTTTACACCTTTTTTCCCCCCCGGTAAATGACTAAACACGGTTTGGACGGCTATCAAATGTCCGGCATTCGTCTTCCAAAACCGCAAGTGACATTCCGCACAGACATTCGCTGACAAACCAAAGAAAACACACTCCAGAGGCGCTCCGGCTTCCAGCAGAGCCGTTTTGTCATTCCTCCGAGTGGAAATCTAGCGACAGGCCCTTCCACTGACCGCAGGCAGGCAGACATGAAGGAGAAAAAACCCCTCAGTAAAACACTCAATCAAATATTCATAAGAGAACGTTTAGCCACGAACAGGCAATATTCATTTTTGAGGCTGAGCTGCTGTGCATATCATTAAAAGTCTCACACATACACACACACACGCACGCGCACACGCACACACCGACTGAAGAAGCTCAGTCTGTATGCAAAATGCCCACAGATGTTGGGAAGAAACTCCCGGGCCACATGAATTAACTTGCTGGCCAGCGATACCCGATGAGTATCACTCACCTTCACAATGTAATGCGCACCAGTGATTAGATTCATCAAAACCGCTGAAATGCTATTAAACCAACATGGGAGGCTCAGGAAACAAAGACAAAGAAGGGCATTCATCCCCAAAATTCAAGCCCCGAAGGTAAACCCTCCCCACCCAGCCAGCCCAGGCCCAGCCCTCACCTGATGAGAGACTCCAGGATCAGGGGGGACGGACCCTTCTGGAACTCCAGCTCCTTGTAGTGCAGGGCCTTGGCGTAGGCGCGGCACTTGGCCGCCCTCTCCCCCAGCAGCACGATGCCGTTGTCGTCCCTCAGGGGAAGAGGACCCTGAAGAAGGGAAGGGAGGGGGGAATCCTGTCAATTCCACTGATGCTAATCTAGCAAATAAATAGGGGCAAACTGACTCCCAACTGACATGTTTATTTTTTCTCTTCAACTGCTCAACAATTTACTGTCACAACAACTGCTGCAGCGCTCATTTCCCCAAAGGGTACTGTTAGCCGTTCTCTTTCCAACGCTCTTACTGAGGATAACCTTTCTGCACAATGTTTGTTTTTTCATCCACTGTGTATGAGCAAACATTCTTTGGAATACTGATTAATATTTCCAAATATACGCATTATTAAGCCGCACGCTCCACGCCGCTCCGTGCGGACGGAATTTCGCGTCCACACAAACCGAGAGGAAAAACGTCACGCGCTTCCCACGCTAAACGCCGCCAAGGCTCGTTCCCATCGGGCGAATGAAGAAACGGCGGATCTGCGGTCGGGTTTTACGGGGCGTGCAGGTCGAGTAGTGACAGGGCTCCGCGCATGGAGAGGAGCGCACCAACGTCAGCGGCAAGTTGTATCGTTTTATCCTCTCGTATGTTTATTTTATGCTCCGGCGGTGGACTGAAATTTAACAACATACCCGTTCCTCTGCGTCCCCGAATCTTTTTCGCAGGCCTCTTTAAGCGATAGGGCAGTTTAAATAGAGGGATCGTATAAGATGGTTTGCTCAGTTTTTAAGGGATTTCTGGGGGGGGGGGGGATAATGTACGGAGAGAAACACTTCGGAAAGGCCCAGAGGAGCGCAGGAGGGCTCTCTAGGTCCCTGAACTCGTTACAGTATTCCAGAGAGGCCTTCGAGAGCGGCTCCAAGCCCTGCCTGACTCACTGCGCTGATTAAAACGTAAGGGGGAACCGCAAGGCGACAGGGGTGTGTCTGAACGCAATGGTGGTTTTGAAGATGAAGGCTGCGTTAAAAAAACACACACACACACACACACACACACACACAAACTGCCGGAAGAAGTGACTTCATGCGGTTTCATTGACGACCACAGACTGGCTGTGCGTTCCTGCTGTTCGGTTTATTCCTCTGGTATGAATTATGGACATTATGGAGCCGCGGGGCCAGCAGCAGAAAAGCTCACGCTGGCGTTTTGTTACAGGGCTCTGCGCATGTTGCTGTAGCACACACGTCGGCCATCTGGAATACCATCGCGGGAGCACTACTTGCCGTCACTGAGAGAGAAATGTGCAGTATTTGTCCTGTCGCTGTGAGAGAAATGTGACACGTCAGAAAGACAGGACGGTGCAAATTGAGAGGGGGAGACAGGAAGAGGGAGAAAGAGTGAGAGTGGGGATGAATGAAAACATGGGGTGTGTGTGTGTGAAAGAGTGAGAGACAGAGAGTGAGTATAACAGTACTGGTCCCTAGCACTGTGTGTGTGTGTGTGAGAGAAAGAGTGAGAGAGACAGAGAGTGAGTATAACAATACTGGTCCCTAGCACTGTGTGAGAGTGTGTGTGTATGTGTGTGTGTCTGTGTGTGTAAGAGCGAGAGAGACAGAGAGTGAGTATAACAGTACTGGTCCCTAGCACTGTGTGTGTGTGTGTGTGTGAGAGAAAGACAGAGAGTGAGTATAACAATACTGGTCCCTAGCACTGTGTGAGAGTGTGTGTGTATGTGTGTGTGTGTGTCTGTGTGTGTAAGAGCGAGAGAGACAGAGAGTGAGCATAACAGTTCTGGTCCCTAGCACTGTGTGTGTGTGTGTGTGTGAGAGAAAGAGTGAGAGAGACAGAGAGTGAGTATAACAATACTGGTCCCTAGCACTGTGTGAGTGTGTGTGTGTATGTGTGTGTGTCTGTGTGTGTAAGAGCGAGAGAGACAGAGAGTGAGCATAACAGTTCTGGTCCCTAGCACTGTGTGTGTGTGTGTGTGTGTGTGTGTGCGCTTGTGTGAAAGAGCGAGAGTGAGTATCACAGCGCTGGTCCTTCACCCCGCGTTTAAGGCGAGAGGGCTGGCCTCACCTTGTCGCTGTGCTCCATGAACTCGGCCAGGTTCAGCAGGGTCTGCGTGACCTCGGCGATGTCCTGCGACGTGAGGGCCAGCTCGATGCTGCGGATCAGCTCGTCCTGCTGGTCCTCGCTCAGCTCCGACCAGCACGACAGGAAGGCGGCGTTGAACAGGTCCCTGGGACGCGGCGGGGAGGAAGTGAGGTCACACAAAAAAGCTTGGCAGGTGAAAATAAAATATTGTCCGAGATTACGTACACGATCGCATCAATGGAGTCTAATCATACCCATGTATTATAAGCACCTGTGTTTAATTCAAGAAGGGTGAGGAATTGGATACATGTGTGCTATGTGTCAACTGGTTGTCAGGTGGAGCTACAATGGACCAGACTTGTAATGGTGGGGGAATGCATGTCTAATAAGTGTTTCAAGACTTCCGTCCCAAGGTCAAAGAATAGCCTACACTACGCGTATTCCAGGTACCAGGAATCGATTCATAAAATATTTACTGTACTACGAACTCTTTGAACATGTGCCCTAATTCCATAGTTCTGCAGCGGCGTTCGCAGACAAGGGCTTACTCACTGGGGCGTGAGCCTACGCGTATGTGTTCCCTCTTCTGGGAACAGATCCGCATGCCTTGGCTTCAGGAAGCCCATTCCAGCGAGCCTTCTGACAAACATGTGGATGTGATTTCTCCCCGATTCTACTGGCCACTGCCAGCGCATTTCTGCAATCATGTTCAGTCACGGAACATCAAGTGGATCGAACTGCTCGCGTCTTCCCTCTCTGAACTCAGGAGTCCTTTCGATATACGCGAAGCGGACGTGAACGGTTCCCGTCGGGGACGCTGTGGAGCCGCCCGCGGCAACAACAAACGGATCTGATTCATCGGCCTTCCGGGAAGGCGTCGATACGCTCAGGGAAAGTTTCCTGAGTCATTATCCCCTGCAAGCCCGTGAGCCTGAGCGAGCGAGTTCTTAAGAACTTCATCGTAACTCCTCCGATTCGATCTGGCGCTTGGGAAGGGAGTGGGCCGCTTAACGACTCCAGCTGAGCCGGGGGAGCTGGTGGAGGGGGAGAGGGGGGGGGGGAGGGTTTTACCTGGCCAGTGGAATGTAGGTTTGGGCCAGGGACCAGCAGGAGCGCAGGGCGGGGGAGGAGGACTCCTTCAGCAGGACCACGCTCAGGCGCCGCAGCCACTCCAGCCAGTCGTCCTTCGACACCTTCCTGGCCGCCCCCCAGGCCTGAAGCGGCAAGAAACGAGAGCGGCGGAGTTAGGCCTCGGCCTTCAGGGCCGCGCCGGGCTGAGACGGACACCGGCGGCGCTTCTCGTGAGGGGAAACGGGCGAAAAGACAGCAGAGGAAGAGTGGGAGGAGGAAGAAAGGAGGAGAGCTCCGTCCGTCCCGTGGAGGGGACGTCTGAAATCGCCTCGCGCGGTCGGGTTACTGAAGTTAACACTGGAAAACAGTAGTAAATGCATATTTTTTCAGTATATGTGATTCCGATGGGAATCGAACCCACAACCTAAGCGTTGTCAACGCCATGTTGTACCTACTGAGCCACGCAGAACCACAAGCGAACGTAAACACAGGGGTATAATGGCCTGAATGGCTGGACGGCTGCAGATTTACGGGTAATGACAAAACCAGCGCGCGTGGCCGGGACTGCAGCAACGCCAGGAGCGAGGAGGGGTGGTGGGAGTCACGCAGGAGGAGTGGGAAGAGGAGGCGGAGTTGGGGGGACGGGGGACGGTGATGAAAGGCCCCTGGCCTTCTGAGCGTGCTCCTGAAGGGGCCGAGCTGTGTCACAAAAGGCCGGGGAGAGCAGGTGTCTGTCGGGGAGGCGACAGATTCAGGTGGGCTCTGGATCCTCAAAATCTTTCGAACACACACTAAACCCACATTAACTGTGGCCAGCCCGTCATAACACAACCGCCAATAAACTCTCAACCTGAGAACGACTTTCCTCACACCCGACTGAAGACCTCTGGAAGTCTTTAACCTACTTGCCTGGTCATTGTTTCACAAATGATTTACTGCCGAACAAATCAAAATGATTTTCTTATTCAAAATGTGCTACTCTCCATTTAACGTTTCTGAATTTGTGCTTTGGAGGGGCACATGTCCAGGACATTTTATGAATGACCAGCTTTTTTCAAGAGTGAAACCGGTCTGAAAATGCCAACCAATGTTCAAATAGATTCAGTTACTTAACTTTCCCATCCTAAATGGCTGTACAGCAGTGTCGTATAATGGTTAGGGAACTGGGCAGGTAAAACAAAGTTTGCAGGTTCGATTCCCAGGTGGGGCATTGCCGTTGTACCCTTGAGCAAGGTACTTAACCTGAATTGCTTCAGGAAATATCCAGCTGTATAAATGGATCATACGTAAAACTAAGTCTCTCTGGGTAAGCGCGTCATCTCCTAAATGCCTGTAATTTAATGTAATGTATGGAACACATTAACACTTACGTTTAATGTAAACTCTTAAGGGGAAATACTGTATATACTATTCTTAGTACCCTTAGCTCAGACTGTATTCATGGAACCATTCTATTATGCTATTAGCTGCACAGAGCGCTGCTTGTGCCACTTTTAAAAACTCAACTCAACTCAAAACTGAATGAAATTCCAACTCAGTAAATGCAACGTTTTGCCAGCAGCCACACCACCATGTACCCTGTTGCTGCCAAATGGCTGAAGCTAAGCAGGTGTGGGATTGGTTAGCACTTGGATGAGAGACCTCCTGGGAAAACTAAGATGCTGCTGGAAGCGGTGATGGTGAACCAATGAAAACAGTCCCAATGTCCCATGCAGTGACGGGGACACTGTGTTGCAGGGGGTGCAGTCTTTCGGACGAGAGGCTAAACCGAGGTCCTGACTCACTGTGGTCATTAAAGATACCATGGCACTTATCGCAAAGAGTAGGCGGTTCCCCGGTGTCCTGGTCAAATTCCCAACATGGCTCTCTCAACCTGCCACCTAATCATCCCCCAGTTCAATTGGCTCAATGGCTCAATAATTCCCTCCCTTTCCACCTCTCCATGTGAGGTGAGCGTTCTGGCACAAAATGGCTGCCGCGCATCACCACCAATGTGTAGCACCCGCCTGTGGGCGATGCGCGGGGATCCCTCACACTGTAGGGACTGGTGGCGGCAACGTGTAGCACCCACCTGGGTGATGCGCGGCAGCCATTTTGTGCCAGAACGCTCACCACACATGAAGAGGTGGAAAGGGAGGGAACACACTGAGGCGAGTTTCCCCCTTCACTGCGAAGCGTTCGGGTCCCTTGAAAGGCGCGGTATAAATGCAACGTTACATTAGCTCATTTTAATTCAATGACTTCCTTCAGCAGTGACTTCAAGGCCATTTTCTCGGGCGGTTCTGTACACCGCGAGCAGGTTTGGACGGCTAATTGTGTGCTGGTGAGCCGAGAGGCAGCAGCAGCAGGCAGCAGTTATGAATGGGGCAGGGGCTGAGGGCAGGGTCAGACAGACGCAGGCTTACCCGACAAACATCATACCCCTGGAAAGAGACAGGTGATTCTCTCGGGGCTTTGGTGAGCTCAAGCATCACATTCAAGCCAGGTATTTAGGAAAGAATGTCTTCCTAGCTACTTCTTACCCTAAGCCCGAAAACACACAGACGACAGCAGTAATAACAATGATGAGAGCCTCTCTCGACGCAGGGGTTAGAGCCACAGAGCCCCGAAGGGTCACGGGTCTGAAAGGCAGGGCTGATGCACCATTAACTCTTTAAACAACGTCTAAGGCCTGACATTAGGAGCGGGCCCGGGATAACGGCACCTGGGAAGGAAATCCAGAACAATGACAGACAACAGCAAACAGCAGGGGGCTGGGGCCTCCAGAGACGTGCCCTGACTGGAACAGGACGCAGCTCCAAAGAGAAGAGCTTATTGTGTTCACATCCAGACAACATGTCTGTTCCTCTGCAGCAGCGACGTACTGAGCTGGGCACCTCTGGCCTGCCTTTCGCCAACACCACAATCCAGGTGTGTCTCTGTCTCTCTCTCTGTCTCTCTCTGTCTCTCTCTGTCTCTCTCTCTCTGTCTCTCTCTCTCTGTCTCTCTCTCTCCGTCTCTCTCTCTCTCTGTCTCTCTCTGTCTCTCTCTCTCGGTCTCTCTCTCAAATGCTCACTCACACTCGCACTCGCTCACTCACTCACTCACGCACTCACTCGCTCACTCACACACTCGCACTCGCTGGCTGGCTGGCTGAGTGGACCCAGCACTCCTCATTGCACTTGTGTTTTATGGTTACTGTGGTTATGGGCTAGAGGGAGAGACTTCTCTCAGACGTCCTGAGCACTGCTCTTCTCGTCAGCGTTCTTGCTTTAATCCCGGCCCACGCTCCAACCGCAGAGGGAGCTCCCTCGACCAAGAACCCTTTAATGAACCAGTGAGCGACGCGGGGAGAGAATGTCGTGCAGTGTGTATGTATGCGGCGTGGGAAACGGGCGGAGCGGGGCGGGGCGGGGCGGACCTTCTGCAGGGCCGAGGTGCTGACGTGCAGCTTCTTCATGGGCCCGGACTCCACGGGCCCGCTGACCAGTGCGCATCCTGGTTACCACGCAGCTGGCGGTGCTGGAAGATCAGGGGGTCCTCCTCTTCCTCAGCCAGCGTGTACCCCTGAGAGAGACACACCAGAGCCGAGTGAGACACGCAGGCACACACACACACACACACAGTGTCAGATTCACACACGCACGTACACGCAGGCACACACACACACACACAGAATATCAGATTCACACACACACATGCATGCACACATGCACACACACACACACACACACACACACACACACACACACACACACACACACACACACAAACACACACACACACACACACACACACACACACACACACACACACACACACACACACACACACTATCCCCTGATGCACCTGCATGAACTGAAATTCGATCATGGGGAAAAAACATCTTCAAAGACATAACCACAGAAGAGCACAGTGCGGTCGCAGAAAAACAAATGTGCTTCGGTTTCTTTCTGCTAACTTTACCATGGAGATAGGAGAATGTGCTGGCCTTTTGTTGCCAGTGTGGCCGTGAGAGACTTCCTGTAAAAGCAGACAGGGTTTACACTGGTGACTTTATGTCAATAGGAGGGATCATGTGTGGCAGAGGCCGATTGTCTCCTGATGAAAGGAGCCTGTTGTGTGTGTGCTGGCACAGGAAGTCTCTGGAACCTGTTCCTGGAGCAGGAGGAAGTGGAGCCTTGCACCTGCACACAACAGGCTGACGGTTACAACCGGGACCGTGACCGCGTGTTCTACGGGTATACGTGCCGACCGCGGACAATTCAAATAATCATGTGCTGCCATGTGATTTGTCATTTTATTTTCCTGGTTTTTTTCCCTCCTGTTTTTCTAATAAATGCATTCATAAATGTGTCTGTACGTTGATTTAAATGCATCTTTTACTGTTTTGGTACTTTGGTTCTACATAGTTTGAGGTCAGTCTACCAAATGTTCTCAATCTTGAGCAACGCTTCCCTTCTGCCTGCTCTTGCTGTGCAGAAAGCGCGCTCTTTGAAGTTTACCGGGGTGGGGGTGGGGAGGGCAGGGTCATTCCAGGCTAGGGGGTGAACTGTTCATTTCTGCAGGATTTATTCATCAGGTATTTAGGCTCTGTACGATTTTTTTAAAGTGCTTTTGTAGAACAACCAGCATAAGAATATTTATACTAGCTGCTTTTTTTGTCATATGCTATTTTGTCATTTGGAGTGCGTTAACAATGTTAGGCTGGCAGATTAACACACTTCTCATGTGTGATCTGGAGGTGAGACACACGTTGACCTTATCAGCACAACAGATCAGATGAAGAAAACAACAACAACAAAGCCTAACCCATCTTGGCAACCGAAGCATATTTTGGCGCCGAATAAAAACGGAGAGCCCAAAGATTTGGACGAAGCGATTTGTCGTTCACGCGGGAAAAACATATCAGTCAAACAAGCCGACGCTATGAATCTGAGAAACCATCTAGGTATCAATCGTGACATTTCCCAGCTGGTGAGTTGCTCGGAGCACCAGAAATGTAACAAAATAAAAACGGTTGTCAGGCAGATCAGGCAAAGTGAATGAATGGGTTAAGTATGACTGAAAGCAGCGCAAGATAAAACTATACGCTGGAATGAGTAGAAATGTTTTATGGGGGGATGCCCTGATCGTCGGGCCCAGTTATTTGCGTGATAACCGTAAAAAGATCATTTCACGACTGCCACGGCCCGAGTCACAACCCAAGCCACCGCCAACGAGGTCCCATTCGGTGAGCTCACTGTTGTGCTTTTTCCCATTCCCCCCCCTTCTCTCGAAATAATGAGACGCTGGTGGCGGATGGCACCCCGTCTGGCCTCCGGGTCCCAGTCCAATAGGAGCCATCATTCACGCAAATGATCCGTAGAGCTGGCCATCACGGGACGGGAGTCGCCCTGCCACCCCTTAATGGTGACGGCATATTTGTGCCAATATGTTGGGTGTTTATTGAGCTACTTCGCCATTCCAGCTGCATCTCACCGTTTTCCAGGAGTTCAGCTTGATCGCATTTTAAGGGGAGGGGGTGTCAGAGAATCGGTTTCCAGTTTTTTCCAAATTGGATTACATTTTCTGTTGGGTTTTTTTCTTCTTCCCTCTGAAAAACAGTCATTGTGAAGTGCTGTGTGACAGCTTGTTTGTAAATGGTGATTTAATAAATAAAGATTGACTGAGTGAGTGAGGCGTGGAGAGGAGAGGAGATGAGAGGAGAGGAGAGGAGAGGAGAGGAGAGGAGAGGAGAAGAGAGAGAGAGAAGAGAAGAGAAGAGAAGAGAAGAAGAAGAAGAGAAGAGAAGAGAAGAGAAGGGGGGGTGGTCTGACCTTGACGATGCGACAGATGAGGACGTCGTAGCGCTGGTGGTTCATCCTGTGCTTCAGCATGACTTTGTTCACCATGGGGATGAATATCTGGTACTGGGAAAACACAGTGGGGATAAAACAAAACACCACAATTTACAGCACGCATTGATTTCCACCCATTTTACACATACATCTGTGTGTGTGCCTGCGTGGCTACGTACGTGAGTGTGTGAGTGTGTGTGTGTGTGTGTGTGTGTCTATAAGACACTTTTCCAAGAACATCCAGAGACAGATTTCGCGTTGTAAAGCAGCGTTGTAAAAGCACACATGCGTCTAAGCGTATCCACCTTTACAAACGAGCGGCGCGGTGAATCAAAGCCACGCCTGACCTCATGAAAGACTGCGGCTTCTGAGGCGGAGAGAGAGAGAGAGAGAGGCAGTCCGCCCCGGCGCGGGGCCTGCTGGGGTTCAGCGTTTGGGAGAGGCTGCTAGGAGGGTGACCTCATCCAGCGCCATCGACACCCCGCTGCTCCTCGTGTCGGCACTGGGCGATGTGCGGTGATGAGAGCGTCGCGCGGCCTGATCTGAGGGCAGGACGCCTCGCGGACGGGGCGAGCTCATCGCCATTCACGCGGAGAAGAGATGTAAACAGGCTGTCGTCCCACTGTGTATGACGGGCACACTGGTGCTGGTTCTGCCTTACTGGCACTGCCTCCTTGGTGCTGCCTTACTGGTGCTGCCTCAATGGGACTGCCTTACTGGTGACCTGCCTCAATGGGACTGGTTAAATAAAGGTTTGAGCACTGTCTGCCTCACTGGGACTGCCTCACTGGCACTGCCTCACTGGTGCTGCCTTACTGGCACTGCCTCACTGGCACTGCCTTACTGGCACTGCCTCATTGGGACTGCCTTACTGGCACTGGCACTGCCTTACTGGTGCTGCCTCACTGGTTCAGCCTCACTGGCTCGGCATGAAGGATCAGCGCGGCGCCTGGGGGGGTGGGCGGTTACCTTCTTGCCCAGCTGGAAGACCAGAGAGGACAGCGTGTCCATGGAGGTGATGCGCAACTCTGGGGTCCCGTCCAGCGTGCGCACGATGGGGTGGATAATCCGGGACGCGTAGTCTGTGAAGTCCAGGGACTCCGTCAGCCGGTCCAGGGTCTCCAAGGCAACCCTGCAGGGTGCAACAACACAGCGAAACTCGGCATGAGGATCCGTGGCGCTCCGCCCCCAACCTGGAGCAGGACGGGCATTCCGTTCCCCGGGCGGCTTTCAGTTTTTTGGGGGATATTTTCACAGCGAGTTCTCTCCGTTACGCATAAAAGCAGGTGTGGGGAAAAGAATGCCCAACCAGGAGCCTCGCCCAGCACCCGTTTAAAAAGCGTACCTTTTCTTTTCATTTACTTTTAATTTTCAGGAGAGCGTGTATAGTGTAATTTAGTCAAGCTTTCTGCAGGAAGCACAACGTTTTTTTTGGGGGGGTTTGCTGGGATATGGGCGTGATCAATTCGAGCTGGCGGGACAGCGAGG
>JAINUG010002210.1:0-12742 GCA_029706075.1 Aldrovandia affinis
TTATGTTTTTGTGATTTTCCAAGAAGATACTTTTCATAATAATATATGCCATTTAGCAGACACTTTATCCAAAGCTATTGACAGTAGTGAATTAATACATTTTCAGTATATGTGGCCAGTGGGAATTGAACCCACAACATAACCCGTTGCCAACGCCATGCTCTACCAACTGAGCCACAGAGAACCACATGATCAATGTCTTCAAATGCATTTTATTCAACATATTTCTTCATAGTAAGTAATTACAGATGTTTCTTCATCTATCTAAGCTGGAAAATCAGAACTTTAAAATTCATGATTTTTCACTCTCGAGGTAAGGCTATACACTTATGTTTTTGTGATTTTCCAAGAAAGATACTTTTCATAATAATATATGTCATTTAGCAGACACTTTTATCCAAAGCTATTGACAGTAGTGAATTAATACATTTTCAGTATATGTGGCTAGTGTGGAATTGAACCCACAACATAACCGTTGCCAACGCCATGCTCTACCAACTGAGCCACAGAGAACCACATGATCAATGTCTTGGAAATGCATTTTATTCAACATATTTCTTCATAGTAAGTAATTACAGATGTTTCTTCATCTATCTAAGCTGGAAAATCAGAACTTTAAAATTCATGATTTTTTTCACTTCGGAGGTAAGGCTATACACTTATGTTTTTGTGATTTTCAAGAAATGTACTTTTCATGATAAATGTCTTCAAATCGTTTTATCCAACTTATTTCTCCATACGAGGTAATTGTATATGTTTCTTCATCTATCTAAGCTGGAAAATGAGACATTTAAAATTCATGATTTTTCACTCCCGAGGTAAGGCTATACACTTATGTTTTTGTGATTTTCCAAGAAAGATACTTTTCATAATAATATATGCCATTTAACAGACACTTTTATCCAAAGCTACTGACAGTAGTGAATTCATACATTTTCAGTATATGTGGCCCCGGTGGGGTGGAGCCCACAACCTAACCGTTGCCAACGCCATGCTCTACCAACTGAGCCACAGAGAACCACATGATCAATGCATTTTATTCAACATATTTCTTCATAGTAAGTCATTCCAGATGTTTCTTCATCTATCTAGGCTGGAAAATCAGAACTTTAAAATTCATGATTTTCACTCCTAAGGCTATACACTTATGTTTTTGTGATTTTCAAGAAAACTTTTCATGATAAATGTCTTCAAATGCATTTTATCCAACTTATTTCTCCATCGAGGTAATTGTATATGTTTCTTCATCTATCTAAGCTGGAAAATGAGACATTTAAAATTCATGATTTTTCACTCCGGAGGTAAGGCTATACACTTATGTTTTTGTGATTTTCCAAGAAGAGATACTTTTCATAATAATATATGCCATTTAGCAGACACTTTTATCAAAGCTACTGACAGTAGTGAATTCATACATTTTCAGTATATGTGGCCCCAGTGGGAATTGAACCCACAACATAACCGTTGCCAACGCCATGCTCTACCAACTGAGCCACAGAGAACCACATGATCAATGCATTTTTATTCAACATATTTCTTCATAGTAAGTCATTCCAGATGTTTCTTCATCTATCTAGGCTGGAAAATCAGAACTTTAAAATTCATGATTTTCAGGCTATACACTTATGTTTTTGTGATTTTCCAAGAAATGTACTTTTCATGATAAATGTCTTCAAATGCATTTTATCCAACTTATTTCTCCATACGAGGTAATTGTATATGTTTCTTCATCTATCTAAGCTGGAAAATGAGACATTTAAAATTCATGATTTTTCACTCCAGAGGTAAGGCTATACACTTATGTTTTTGTGATTTTCCAAGAAAGATACTTTTCATAATAATATATGCCATTTAGCAGACACTTTTATCCAAAGCTACTGACAGTAGTGAATTAATACATTTTCAGTATATGTGGCCCCAGTGCGAATTGAACCCACAACATAACCGTTGCCAACGCCATGCTCTACCAACTGAGCCACAGAGAACCACATGATCAATGTCTTGAAATGCATTTTATTCAACATATTTCTTCATAGTAAGTCATTACAGATGTTTCTTCATCTATCTAAGCTGGAAAATCAGAACTTTAAAATTCATGATTTTTCACTCCGGAGGTAAGGCTATACACTTATGTTTTTTGATTTTCCAAGAAATTTTTCATGATAAATGTCTTCAAATGCATTTTATCCAACTTATTTCTCCATACGAGGCAATTGTATATGTTTCTTCATCTATCTAAGCTGGAAAATGAGACATTTAAAATTCATGATTTTTCACTCCGGAATAGGCTATTTTCTTATGTTTTTGTGATTTTCAAGAAAGATACTTTTCATAATAATATATGCCATTTAGCAGACACTTTTATCCAAAGCTACTGACAGTAGTGAATTCATACATTTTCAGTATACCAAGTGGAATTGAACCCACAACATAACCGTTGCTAACGCCATGCTCTACCAACTGAGCCACAGAGAACCACATGATCAATGCATTTTTATTCAACATATTTCTTCATAGTAAGTCATTCCAGATGTTTCTTCATCTATCTAGGCTGGAAAATCAGAACTTTAAAATTCATGATTTTCACTTTGGAGATAAGGCTATACACTTATGTTTTTGTGATTTTCCAAGAAATGTACTTTTCATGATAAATGTCTTCAAATGCATTTTATCAACTTATTTCTCCATACGAGGTAATTGTATATGTTTCTTCATCTATCTAAGCTGGAAAATGAGACATTTAAAATTCATGATTTTTCACTCCGGAGGTAAGGCTATACACTTATGTTTTTGTGATTTTCCAAGAAAGATACTTTTCATAATAATATATGCCATTTAGCAGACACTTTTATCCAAAGCTATTGACAGTAGTGAATTAATACATTTTCAGTATATGTGGCCCCAGTCGAATTGACCCACAACATAACCGTTGCCAACGCCATGCTCTACCAACTGAGCCACAGAGAACCACATGATCAATGTCTTGAAATGCATTTTATTCAACATATTTCTTCATAGTAAGTCATTACAGATGTTTCTTCATCTATCTAGGCTGGAAAATCAGAACTTTAAAATTCATGATTTTTCACTTCGGAGGTAAGGCTATACACTTATGTTTTTGTGATTTTCAAGAAATGTACTTTTCATGATAAATGTCTTCAAATGCGTTTTATCCAACTTATTTCTCCATACGAGGTAATTGTATATGTTTCTTCATCTATCTAAGCTGGAAAATGAGACATTTAAAATTCATGATTTTTCACTCCGAGGTAAGGCTATACACTTATGTTTTTGTGATTTTCAAGAAAGATACTTTTCATAATAATATATGCCATTTAACAGACACTTTTATCCAAAGCTACTGACAGTAGTGAATTCATACATTTTCAGTATATGTGGCCCCAGTGGGAATTGAGCCCACAACCTAACCGTTGCCAACGCCATGCTCTACCAACTGAGCCACAGAGAACCACATGATCAATGCATTTTATTCAACATATTTCTTCATAGTAAGTCATTCCAGATGTTTCTTCATCTATCTAGGCTGGAAAATCAGAACTTTAAAATTCATGATTTTCACTCCTAAGCTGGAAAATGAGTAAGGCTATACACTTATGTTTTTGTGATTTTCCAAAGAAAATACTTTTCATAATAAAATGCCATTTAAGCAGACACTTTATCAATGCTACTAAATGTCTTCAAGTATTTTGCATTTTACAACCATGTTTTTTATTTCTCCAACTGAGCCATGAGAACCACATCTTCAATGTATTTCTTCATAGTAAGTCATTCCAGATGTTTCTTCATCTATCTAAGCTGGAAAATGAGACATTTAAAATTCATGATTTTCACTCCGGAGGTAAGGCTATACACTTATGTTTTTTGTGATTTTCAAGAAAGATACTTTTCATAATAATATATGCCATTTAGCAGACACTTTTATCCAAAGCTATTGACAGTAGTGAATTAATACATTTTCAGTATATGTGGCCCCAGTGCGAATTGAACCCACAACATAACCGATGCCAACGCCATGCTCTACCAACTGAGCCACAGAGAACCACATGATCAATGTCTTGAAATGCATTTTATTCAACATATTTCTTCATAGTAAGTAATTACAGATGTTTCTTCATCTATCTAAGCTGGAAAATCAGAACTTTAAAATTCATGATTTTCACTCCCGAGGTAAGGCTATACACTTATGTTTTTGTGATTTTCCAAGAAAGATACTTTTCATAATAATATATGCCATTTAACAGACACTTTTATCCAAAGCTACTGACAGTAGTGAATTCATACATTTTCAGTATATGTAGCCCGGTGGGAATTGAGGCCCACAACCTAACCGTTGCCAACGCCATGCTCTACCAACTGAGCCACAGAGAACCACATGATCAATGCATTTTATTCAACATATTTCTTCATAGTAAGTCATTCCAGATGTTTCTTCATCTATCTAGGCTGGAAAATCAGAACTTTAAAATTCATGATTTTTCACTCCGGAAATAAGGCTATACACTTATGTTTTTGTGATTTTCCAAGAAATGTACTTTTCATGATAAATGTCTTCAAATGCATTTTATCCAACTTATTTCTCCATACGAGGCAATTGTATATGTTTCTTCATCTATCTAAGCTGGAAAATGAGACATTTAAAATTCATGATTTTTCACTCCGGAGGTAAGGCTATACACTTATGTTTTTGTGATTTTCCAAGAAAGATACTTTTCATAATAATATATGCCATTTAGCAGACACTTTTATCCAAAGCTATTGACAGTAGTGAATTAATACATTTTCAGTATATGTGGCCCCAGTGGGAATTGAACCCACAACATAACCGTTGCCAACGCCATGCTCTACCAACTGAGCCACAGAGAACCACATGATCAATGCATTTTATTCAACATATTTCTTCATAGTAAGTCATTCCAGATGTTTCTTCATCTATCTAGGCTGGAAAATCAGAACTTTAAAATTCATGATTTTCACTTCGGAGTAAGGCTATACACTTATGTTTTTGTGATTTTCCAAGAAATGTACTTTTCATGATAAATGTCTTCAAATGCATTTTATCCAACTTATTTCTCCATACGAGGTAATTGTATATGTTTCTTCATCTATCTAAGCTGGAAAATGAGACATTTAAAATTCATGATTTTTCACTCCGGAGGTAAGGCTATACACTTATGTTTTTGTGATTTTCCAAGAAAGATACTTTTCATAATAATATATGCCATTTAGCAGACACTTTTATCCAAAGCTATTGACAGTAGTGAATGCATACATTTTCAGTATATGTGGCCCCAGTGCGAATTGAACCCACAACCTAACTGTTGCCAACGCCATGCTCTACCAACTGAGCCACAGAGAACCACATGATCAATGTCTTGAAATGCATTTTTATTCAACATATTTCTTCATAGTAAGTAATTACAGATGTTTCTTCATCTGTCTAAGCTGGAAAATCAGAACTTTAAAATTCATGATTTTTCACTTCGGAGGTAAGGCTATACACTTATGTTTTTGTGATTTTCAAGAAATGTACTTTTCATGATAAATGTCTTCAAATGCGTTTTATCAACTTATTTCTCCATACGAGGTAATTGTATATGTTTCTTCATCTATCTAAGTTGGAAAATGAGACATTTAAAATTCATGATTTTCACTCCAGGTAAAGGCTATACAATTATGTTTTTGTGATTTTCCAAGAAAGATACTTTTCATAATAATATATGCCATTTAACAGACACTTTTATCCAAAGCTACTGACAGTAGTGAATTCATACATTTTCAGTATATGTAGCCCCGGTGGGGTGAACCTACAACCTAACCGTTGCCAACGCCATGCTCTACCAACTGAGCCACAGAGAACCACATGATCAAAGCATTTTATTCAACATATTTCTTCATAGTAAGTCATTCCAGATGTTTCTTCATCTATCTAGGCTGGAAAATCAGAACTTTAAAATTCATGATTTTCACTTCGGAGATAAGGCTATACACTTATGTTTTTGTGATTTTCAAGAAATGTACTTTTCATGATAAATGTCTTCAAATGCATTTTATCAACTTATTTCTCCATACGAGGTAATTGTATATGTTTCTTCATCTATCTAAGCTGGAAAATGAGACATTTAAAATTCATGATTTTCACTCCGGAGGTAAGGCTATACACTTATGTTTTTGTGATTTTCCAAGAAAGATACTTTTCATAATAATATATGCCATTTAGCAGACACTTTTATCCAAAGCTATTGACGGTAGTGAATTAATACATTTTCAGTATATGTGGCCCCAGTGCGAATTGAACCCACAACATAACCGTTGCCAACGCCATGCTCTACCAACTGAGCCACAGAGAACCACATGATCAATGTCTTGAAATGCATTTTTATTCAACATATTTCTTCATAGTAAGCAATTACAGATGTTTCTTCATCTATCTAAGCTGGAAAATCAGAACTTTAAAATTCATGATTTTCACTCCCGAGTAAGGCTATACACTTATGTTTTTGTGATTTTCAAGAAAGATACTTTTCATAATAATATATGCCATTTAGCAGACACTTTTATCCAAAGCTATTGACGGTAGTGAATTAATACATTTTCAGTACATGTGGCCCCAGTGCGAATTGAACCCACAACATAACCGTTGCCAACGCCATGCTCTACCAACTGAGCCACAGAGAACCACATGATCAATGTCTTGAAATGCATTTTATTCAACATATTTCTTCATAGTAAGTAATTACAGATGTTTCTTCATCTATCTAAGCTGGAAAATCAGAACTTTAAAATTCATGATTTTTCACTCCCGAAGTAAGGCTATACACTTATGTTTTTGTGATTTTCCAAGAAAGATACTTTTCATAATAATATATGCCATTTAGCAGACACTTTTATCCAAAGCTATTGACAGTAGTGAATTAATACATTTTCAGTATATGTGGCCCCAGTGCGAATTGAACCCACAACATAACCGTTGCCAACGCCATGCTCTACCAACTGAGCCACAGAGAACCACATGATCAATGTCTTGAAATGCATTTTATTCAACATATTTCTTCATAGTAAGTCATTCCAGATGTTTCTTCATCTATCTAGGCTGGAAAATCAGAACTTTAAAATTCATGATTTTCACTTCGGAGGTAAGGCTATACACTTATGTTTTTGTGATTTTCAAGAAATGTACTTTTCATGATAAATGTCTTCAAATGCATTTTATCCAACTTATTTCTCCATACGAGGTAATTGTATATGTTTCTTCATCTATCTAAGCTGGAAAATGAGACATTTAAAATTCATGATTTTTCACTCCGGAGGTAAGGCTATACACTTATGTTTTTGTGATTTTCAAGAAAGATACTTTTCATAATAATATATGCCATTTAGCAGACACTTTTATCCAAAGCTATTGACAGTAGTGAATGCATACATTTTCAGTATATGTGGCCCCAGGGGAATTGAACCCACAACCTAACTGTTGCCAACGCCATGCTCTACCAACTGAGCCACAGAGAACCACATGATCAATGTCTTGAAATGCATTTTATTCAACATATTTCTTCATAGTAAGTAATTACAGATGTTTCTTCATCTGTCTAAGCTGGAAAATCAGAACTTTAAAATTCATGATTTTCAATACGGAGGTAAGGCTATACACTTATGTTTTTGTGATTTTCCAAGAAATGTACTTTTCATGATAAATGTCTTCAAATGCGTTTTATCCAACTTATTTCTCCATACGAGGTAATTGTATATGTTTCTTCATCTATCTAAGCTGGAAAATGAGACATTTAAAATTCATGATTTTTCACTCCCGGTAAGGCTATACAATTATGTTTTTGTGATTTTCCAAGAAAGATACTTTTCATAATAATATATGCCATTTAACAGACACTTTTATCCAAAGCTACTGACAGTAGTGAATTCATACATTTTCAGTATATGTAGCCCCGGTGGGGTTGAGCCTACAACCTAACCGTTTTAGCCATGCTCTACCAACTGAGCCACAGAGAACCACATGATCAAAGCATTTTATTCAACATATTTCTTCATAGTAAGTCATTCAGATGTTTCTTCATCTATCTAGGCTGGAAAATCAGAACTTTAAAATTCATGATTTTCACTTCGGAGAAGGCTATACACTTATGTTTTTGTGATTTTCAAGAAATGTACTTTTCATGATAAATGTCTTCAAATGCATTTTATCCAACTTATTTCTCCATACAAGGTAATTGTATATGTTTCTTCATCTATCTAAGCTGGAAAATGAGACATTTAACCCTCTGAGGTCCGTGCTAAGCTTTTAGGCGTTTTTGATTTTGGCATGGTCTGATATTTATCTCAATTTCATCAATTTAACACACACTTACTCCAAAGTGTTTGATATTTTATTTGAAGGACAATCACAGCTACATTTGTATGCCATCAATAGTTTGGTCAGTATCATATGCAGCTTGTAAATAGATCTACAAACACACAAGTTAAAAATAGTAAATTTTTCTGCTGTCACAAAAGTTGTGAAAGCACACACTAAACTATAGTGACAGATTGTTTTGCCAATGTGCGTTTGTTCATCAAGGTCTTGGTTATGTAAGGGTGTGAAAACAGTTTAGCACATCTGAGATCTAAATAGCTAAAAACCTGTTTTTATCAGAACTGGTCACATTTATTTCAGGCTGTGGGAGGGCTAAATGCTAAATACCTGAATATTCATTATTCATTGTCCACACCTCTAAGAACTGTCAGATGGGCCATCTCACTGGGCCATCAGTGTTATATTCTGAGTTCCTGTTCTGTTGTTTTTTGGCCTTTGTTTATTTTTCATTCAGTCCTTATTCATTATTCTTTATCCAGTATTGCATTTTCCCTGTTCTGTCGTTCTGCTCCCTGTCTGTCCTTGTTCCGTTTATTTCGAGATCCACACCTTGTCTTGTCATGCACTTCGGGAGTTTATACTTTTCAGGGGTTTCCGCCTTCGCTTATTATCTCGTTTTCTTCCTTCTTACTTTCTAGATTGCACTTTGTATATATTAGGTAGATGTGTATAGAACTAACCAACTAATCTACTAACGTTAGGGATTTAGATTAAGTTACTAACACGCGGAATATGTTTGGCGTCACTAAGGCGGAATTCATATATTTTCACAGTATTTGAAAACAAGCTAAATAAATAACATTTTAGGCTGTTTGAAAAGTATTCTTCCATAGATCTTGTGTGCATATTGCAATTTGTTACGTTGCAACACGCGGAATATGTAGTCACGCGGAATTCATATTGAATGAATATATCACAGTATTTGATAACATGGCAAATCAAATATAGTTACTTACTCCTCGTCAGTTATTGTCTTCGTCGCTTTTCATCAATACTCTCAAACACTGCAGCGCAGAAAATCTTTCCATCTTGAATAAAATTGTATGTCTGTATAAAATCTTGCTTCAAATTGTCGGGACAGTTTATGTGTTTACGCCGGCGTTTTCACACATGGCCCCACGCCCCTCCCCACACCTCGCCTAAACTCGCCCCTAGTTACCATGTCAATAGAAGGGGGACGTTACTACCAGGTAAAAAGAGAGTAAAAGGCAAGGTTTACTTTTGGTCTAATTAACCTAATTTAAAAATCCCATTTGATTTGCCAGTGCTCAAATCGGAAAGTCGCGATTCTAAGGTTTCTGTCAATGTTTTGCCGCGTGTGTATGATAAAATATCGCGAAGTTAGAAATAGTAATATACTTGTATTGCTGCTGGAGCGGCGCCGCTCGTCGACCTCAGGGGTTAAAATTCATGATTTTTTCACTCCGGAGGTAAGGCTATACACTTATGTTTTTGTGATTTTCAAGAAAGATACTTTTCATAATAATATATGCCATTTAGCAGACACTTTTATCCAAAGCTATTGACGGTAGTGAATTAATACATTTTCAGTATATGTGGCCCCAGTGCGAATTGACCCACAACATAACCGTTGCCAACGCCATGCTCTACCAACTGAGCCACAGAGAACCACATGATCAATGTCTTGAAATGCATTTTATTCAACATATTTCTTCATAGTAAGTAATTACAGATGTTTCTTCATCTATCTAAGCTGGAAAATCAGAACTTTAAAATTCATGATTTTTCACTCGAAGTAAGGCTATACACTTATGTTTTTGTGATTTTCCAAGAAAGATACTTTTCATAATAATATATGCCATTTAGCAGACACTTTTATCCAAAGCTATTGACGGTAGTGAATTAATACATTTTCAGTATATGTGGCCCCAGTGCGAATTGAACCCACAACATAACCGTTGCCACGCCATGCTCTACCAACTGAGCCACAGAGAACCACATGATCAATGTCTTGAAATGCATTTTATTCAACATATTTCTTCATAGTAAGTCATTCCAGATGTTTCTTCATCTATCTAGGCTGGAAAATCAGAACTTTAAAATTCATGATTTTCACTTCGGAGAATAAGGCTATACACTTATGTTTTTGTGATTTTCCAAGAAATGTACTTTTCATGATAAATGTCTTCAAATGCATTTTATCCAACTTATTTCTCCATACGAGGTAATTGTATATGTTTCTTCATCTATCTAAGCTGGAAAATGAGACATTTAAAATTCATGATTTTTCACTCCGGAGGTATGGGCTATACACTTATGTTTTTGTGATTTTCCAAGAAAGATACTTTTCATAATAATATATGCCATTTAGCAGACACTTTTATCCAAAGCTACTGACAGTAGTGAATTAATACATTTTCAGTATATGTGGCCCCAGTGCGAATTGAACCCACAACATAACCGTTGCCAACGCCATGCTCTACCAACTGAGCCACAGAGAACCACATGATCAATGTCTTGAAATGCATTTTATTCAACATATTTCTTCATAGTAAGTAATTACAGATGTTTCTTCATCTATCTAAGCTGGAAAATGAGACATTTAAAATTCATGATTTTTCACTCCTGAGGTAAGGCTATACAATTATGTTTTTGTGATTTTCCAAGAAAGATACTTTTCATAATAATATATGCCATTTAACAGACACTTTTATCCAAAGCTACTGACAGTAGTGAATTCATACATTTTCAGTATATGTAGCCCGGTGGGAATTGAGCCCACAACCTAACCGTTGCCAACGCCATGCTCTACCAACTGAGCCACAGAGAACCACATGATCAAAGCATTTTATTCAACATATTTCTTCATAGTAAGTCATTCCAGATGTTTCTTCATCTATCTAGGCTGGAAAATCAGAACTTTAAAATTCATGATTTTCACTTCGGAGGTAAGGCTATACACTTATGTTTTTGTGATTTTCCAAGAAATGTACTTTTCATGATAAATGTCTTCAAATGCATTTTATCAACTTATTTCTCCATCTGAGGTAATTGTATATGTTTCTTCATCTATATAAGCTGGAAAATGAGACATTTAAAATTCATGATTTTCACTCCGGTTTTTGTGATTTTCCAAGAAAGATACTTTTCATAATAATATATGCCATTAGCACACACTTTTCCAAAGCTATTGACGGTAGTGAATTAATACATTTTCAGTATATGTGGCCCCAGTGCGAATTGAACCCACAACATAACCGTTGCAAACGCCATGCTCTACCAACTGAGCCACAGAGAACCACATGATCAATGTCTTGAAATGCATTTTATTCAACATATTTCTTCATAGTAAGTAATTACAGATGTTTCTTCATCTATCTAAGCTGGAAAATCAGAACTTTAAAATTCATGATTTTTCACTCCCGAAGTAAGGCTATACACTTATGTTTTTGTGATTTTCCAAGAAAGATACTTTTCATAATAATATATGCCATTTAGCAGACACTTTTATCCAAAGCTATTGACAGTAGTGAATTAATACATTTTCAGTATATGTGGCCCCAGTGCGAATTGAACCCACAACATAACCGTTGCCAACGCCATGCTCTACCAACTGAGCCACAGAGAACCACATGATCAATGTCTTGAAATGCATTTTATTCAACATATTTCTTCATAGTAAGTCATTCCAGATGTTTCTTCATCTATCTAGGCTGGAAAATCAGAACTTTAAAATTCATGATTTTCACTTCGGAGGTAAGGCTATACACTTATGTTTTTGTGATTTTCAAGAAATGTACTTTTCATGATAAATGTCTTCAAATGCATTTTATCCAACGTATTTCTCCATACGAGGTAATTGTATATGTTTCTTCATCTATCTAAGCTGGAAAATGAGACATTTAAAATTCATGATTTTTCACTCCGGAGAGTAAGGCTATACACTTATGTTTTTGTGATTTTCCAAGAAAGATACTTTTCATAATAATATATGCCATTTAGCAGACACTTTTATCCAAAGCTATTGACAGTAGTGAATTAATACATTTTCAGTATATGTGGCCCCAGTGCGAATTGAACCCACAACATAACCGTTGCCAACGCCATGCTCTACCAACTGAGCCACAGAGAACCACATGATCAATGTCTTGAAATGCATTTTATTCAACATATTTCTTCATAGTAAGTAATTACAGATGTTTCTTCATCTATCTAAGCTGGAAAATGAGACATTTAAAATTCATGATTTTCACTCCCCGAGGTAAGGCTATACAATTATGTTTTTGTGATTTTCCAAGAAAGATACTTTTCATAATAATATATGCCATTTAACAGACACTTTTATCCAAGCTACTGACAGTAGTGAATTCATACATTTCAGTATATGTGACGGTG
>JAINUG010002211.1:0-12723 GCA_029706075.1 Aldrovandia affinis
TACAGAACAAATAAAAGTGACGGAACAAGCCGTCCAAACAAACAGGCAAAACAGGAAAGCCGTGCGGCTAAAAAAAAACGAGAAACAGAATCCAAAAACAACCGGCAAAAAACAGGAAAGCCGTGCGGCTACTAAACAAGAAACAAAATAAACACAGGCAGATTCAGGAATATTTCGCGAAGTCAGGAACAGGTAACCAAATGAAAGCAGTGCTAGAAAAACTGATACGCAAGGCAATGGGCTAAACGAGTGCCGGGTTTAAATAGGCAAAAGCATTAACTAATAAGGGCAGCGTGCAGAATGTGTTAGGGGAAAACAATGTGACAGGCTAAACGAAGCGAGGGAACAAGAAACAGATTGGGGCAGCGTGCAAAAATGTGCAGGGAACAACAATTGTCACAGGCTAAACGAAACGAGGGAACAAGAAACAGATTGGGGCAGCGTGCAAAATGTGCAGGGAACAACAATTGACAGATTGCGGCGAAGCCGCGCCCATAACCACAGACAACCCAGGGAGAACGCAAAACCAGACATGACACGCAAGGAACAAAGTGGCAGAAAAACACAAGGAAAGTGAACAGGGCGGACAGCGACATGTAACAGAACCCCCCTCAACGGGAGCCTCCTGGCGACCCACCAGGCCTGTTCTTCTGAGGGTGGGTTCGGTGGAGAGTCCCGAATGAGGAAAGGGTCAAGGATGAGCTGGCGGAAACCCAGCTCCTCTCCTCGGGGGCCATAACCCTCCCAGTCCACCAAATATTGGTGGCCCCGACCCCTGCGCCGAATGTCCAGGATGCGCCGGACGGTGTATGCTGGGCGTTGTCGATGATCCGGGGGGCGGAGGGGAACGCCGGAGGGCACAGTGAGCTGGTAGTGACAGGTTTGATCTTTGAGAGCGTGAAAGACGGGGTGAATCTTGAGGGCTGGAGGGGAGTTGGAGTTTGACAGCAGAGGGTTGATGATAGACTGTACCTTGTATGGACCGATGTAACGTGGCTGGAGTTTCTTGGAGGTGGACTGGAGGGAATGTCAGTGGTGAGAGCCAGACTTGCTGTCCCCGGAGAGTATTGGGGGGCTGCGGTGCGGTGGCGGTCCACCAGGCGTTGAGTGCGCGCGGTGGAGCGACGGAGAGCAGAGCGGGTGTCCTCCCAAACCGAATACAGCGGATGTGGGTTTGCACAGACGGGGCGGAGATCTCCTCCTCCTGGGCCGGGAACAGGGGGCTGATACCCTAGGGAGCACTCGAAGGGGAGAGACCAGTGGCAGAGCTGGTTAGGGAATTGTGCGCATGCTCAGCCCAGGGTAGCAGATTGCTCCAGGAGGAGGGGTTCCGGTCTGTGATGCACCGCAGTGCAGTCCCCAGGTCTTGGTTGGCCCTCTCGGTCTGGCCATTCGTCTGGGGGTGGTAGCCGGAGGACAGGCTGACAGAGGCCCCCAGGGCCTGGCAAAACGACTTCCAGACGTGGAGGAAAACTGGGACCACGGTCCGACACAACGTCGACGGGGGATCCCATGTAAGCGAACCACGTGCTGGACCAGGAGCTCTGCGGTCTCTGAGGCTGAGGGAAGCTTGGGAAGGGGAACGAAAATGGACTGCTTTGGAGAATCGGTCGACAATGGTCAAAATAGTGTCGTTACCTTCAGAGGGGGAGTCCACAGACAAAGTCCAGACCAATGTGACTCCAAGGACGACCTGGGATGGGTAGGGGACGGAGGAGACCGCTGGCGGGCTGGTGGGATGCCTTGCTCCTGGCGCAGGTGGTGCAGGCCAGTACGAACTCCCGGGCGTCCGCGGCCATGGACGGCCACCAAAAGCTGCGTTTGAGCAGCGACAGGGTGCGCTGGAACCGGGGTGGCAGGCCAGACGGGAGGAGTGCGTCCACTGCAGGACCTGGGAACGGACGGAAACAGGGACAAACAGGTGAGGGCTGGGGTTAGGTCTGGGGTCAGGTTGGAGTGGCCTGGGCCTCCCCTGATCTGCCTCTCAATTCCCCAGGTCACTGCAGCAACCACACAGGAGGGGGACAGGATGGTGTCGGGACTCGTCTGTCCGGTTTTGGAGGAGAATTGGCGGGAGAGGGCGTCGGGTTTTAGGTTACGGGATCCGGGTCTGTATGTGATGGTGAAGTTGAAGCGGCCAAAGAACAGAGCCCACCGGGCTGGCGAGAACTGAGTCTCTTGGCCGACTGGATATATGCCAGGTTTTGTGGTCGGTCCAGACGATAAATGGGTGTTCCGCTCCCCTCCAACAAATGTCGCCACTCCTCCAGGGCGAGTTTGACCGCCAGCAACTCCCGATTCCCAACGTCGTAGTTGCGCTCGGCGGGGGGACAGCCTACGGGAGTAGAAGGCGCAAGGATGGAGCTTTTGGTCCTTACCCCGAGCGTTGGGACAAGATGGCCCCCACCCCGGAGTCCGAGGCATCCACCTCCACCACGAACTGACAGAGACACCTCAGGATGGACCAGGACAGGAGCGGAAGTGAAGCGGTTCTTTAAACCGATGAAGGCGGCTTCAGCTTCAGGGTTCCAGGAGAAGGGGATGGATGGGGAGGTGAGTCGGGTGAGGGGTTCAGCTACCCTGCTGTAGTCCCGAATGAATCGCCGTAAAAGTTTGCAAACCCCAGGAATCGTTGCAATTCCTTTACCGATGACGGTTGAGGCCACTCCACCACCGCCTGGATCTTGGCCGGGTCTGGTCTCACCTGTCCACACTCCACGATGTACCCCAGGAAGCTCACCGACGAGGCGTGGAATTCGCACTTCTCCGCCTTGACAAACAGTTGGTTCTCCCACAACCTCTCCAAGACCTGCCGGACATGGGTAGTGTGTTCCTGTAGGTTGCGGGAGAAAATTAAAATGTCGTCAAGGTAGACGAAGACAGAGCGGTTGAGAAAGTCCCGGAGCACATCGTTGACCAACGCCTGGAACACAGCGGGGGCGTTGGTGAGCCCGAACGGCATCACCAGGTACTCGAAGTGGCCCAGGGGGGTGTTGAACGCCGTCTTCCACTCGTCCCCTTCCCCGGATTCGAACAAGGTGGTAGGCGTTACGGAGGTCCAATTTAGAAAAAATAGTGGCCTCCTGTAGAGGTTCGAATGCGGAGTTGATGAGAGGTAGAGGGTACTTGTTTTTAACGGTGATGGCGTTGAGGTTGCGGTAGTCGATGCAGGACGGAGTGACTTGTCCTTCTTGGCCACGAAGAAGAACCCTGCACCGACTGGGGATGAGGAGGGTCGGATGATGCCTGCCGCCAGTGAGTCATGAATATATGACTCCATTGCTGCTCTCTCCGGCGCGAGATGTTGAAGAGGCGACCGGAAGGCAGGGAGCCCGGGAAGCAGGTCGATGCCGCAGTCATAGGGCCTATGAGGGGGCAACGAAGAGGCTCGGCTCTTGCTGAACACCTCCGCCAGGTCGTGATACATGGGGGAACCGAGGACATGTCTGGAGGAACCAACCTGGCGGGAGGTGAAGCACCCTCCGTGGGTGCTCGAGCCGACTGGAGGCAAGTGGGCGTGACAGTAGGGACTCCAGCTCTGGATCTTGCTGGTGATCCAGTTCAGATGAGGGTTGTGGAGTTGGAGCCAGGGTTGGCCGAGAACCAGGGGACTGGGGTGAGGAGATGACCAGGAGCTGAATGGTCTCACGGTGGTTGCCGGACAGGATGAGCTGTAGGGGTTCGGTGGTGTGAGTGACCTGGGCTAGGAGGTTCCCATCCAGTCCGTGGACCGGAGAGGAACGGCAAGAAGGCGAGTGGCGATGCCAGCCTGTCGCACTAGCTGGGCATCAATGAAATCTCCATCCACCGGAGTCCACTAGGGCACACAGCGACAGGGGTTGACGGTTCCAGTTGAGCGTGGCCTTCAACTGAAGCGAGACTGGGCGGTTGTGGAGCCCTGGGTGTGGCTCACCAGTAGGCCCAGTTTTACTGGTGAGCCTGGGCTTTTGGTCGCGACGGGCAGGTGGCCAGGTAGTGGCCCGTGTTACCACAATAGAGGCAAACTCCGCCTTGAGTCTCCGCTTGCGTTCCTCCGGGGAGAGGTGAGCTCTGCCCAGCTGCATGGGCTCTTCAGTTGCAAGCCCCGGGGCTGACCATTGCTCGGTGGTTCGGGAGAGGAAGGAATCAGGAGGTGACGGAGAAGAAGAGCTCGCTGGGGTGAGGTGACCGGTCTTCTCCCTCCGGCGCTCCCGCAAGCGGTTGTCGACCCTGATGGCAAGGGAAACCAGAGCGTCGAGGGAGTCAGGGTAGTCCCTCGTAGCCAGCTCGTCCTTCACCACTTCACCTAACCCGTTCCGGAAGGCCCCTTGGGCGACGCGCGTCATTCCAAGCGGATTCTGCCGCCAGGGTTCTGAACACCACCGCGTACTCCGCCACGCTGCGGTCCCTTTGACGGAGATGGAATAAGCGCTGGGAGGCATCCTTCCCACCCACCGGGTGATCAAAAACCTTCCTCATTTCTGTCACGAATGTGGAGTACTGGGAACTGGCTGGGAGCTGGCTGTCCCAGATGGCAGTGGCCCACTCCAGCGCCCTACCCCCAAGGCAGCCCATGATGAATGCGATCCTTGCCGGCTCAGAGCCGTATGAAGATGGTTGTAGGTGGAAGATGAGGTCGCATTGCATGAGGAACCCCTTGCAGTTCCCCAAATCGCCATAATAGCGATCCGGGTGGGGAATGCGGGGTTCCCTGGGTTGTCCAACCGGCAGGCTGGCAGGCGGCGATGACGCAGGGGGGTTGGGAGAAGTCGTCTGCGTCAGAAGAGAGGCGTTGGAGCTGAGTTGGGACACCTGTTCTCCCACCTGAGAAATATGGCCTCCCATACTCCTCAGTGCCTCCATAGTCTCCTTCATGTGTCGCTCCTGCTGGTCTATACGAGCCTCCTGGCAGGCGAGTAGGTGGTGGAGCGCAGTCGAGTCTGCTGGGTCCATAATGGCCTTTGCGTTCTGTTACGTGCGGTAAATGCAGACCTGGACCCAAAAGCGGACTCGACACGGAGATGGTGCGCTCCGCTCAGGAGGCGTTTAATCACGGAACAAATAAAAGTGACGGAAACAAGCCGTCCAAAACAAACAGGCAAAACAGGAAAGCCGTGCGGCTAAATAAACGAAACAGGGAATCCAAAAACAACCGGCAAAAAACAGGAAAGCCGTGCGGCTACTAAACAAGAAACAAAATAAACACAGGCAGATTCAGGAATATTCGCGAAGTCAGGAACAGGTAACCAAATGAAAGCAGTGCTAGAAAAACTAGTACGCAAAGGCAATGGGCTAAACGAGTGCCGGGTTTAAATAGGCAAAAGCATTAACTAATAAGGGCAGCGTGCAGAATGTGTTAGGGAAAACAATGTGACAGGCTAAACGAAGCGAGGGAACAAGAAACAGATTGGGGCAGCGTGCAAAATGTGCAGGGAACAACAATTGTCACAGGCTAAACGAAACGAGGGAACAAGAAACAGATTGGGGCAGCGTGCAAAATGTGCAGGGAACAACAATTGACAGATTGCGGCGAAGCCGCGCCCGCAACACAGACAACCCAGGGAGAACGCAAAAACCAGACATGACACGCAAGGAACAAAGTGGCAGAAAAACACAAGGAAAGTGAACAGGGCGGACAGCGATGTAACAGTTGGGACCCTATCAAAAGCATTAACTTGTCTCTATTTTTCAGTAAGTGCTTTTTGTTGGGGTACTTTTCAGTGGACAATGCACCTACAATTGATACGAAGAGCAACGTTAGGCGTACATTCTTCCATTTTTGTTTTAGAATTGTTAAACCTCCACATTGAGGTTACTTCAAATGGAGCATTCATTTGTCATGTTTAACAGTAAGTGCTTCCTTTTGGGGTAGCTTCAATTGTGCCATACAGCACTTTACAGCACACTAGATGGTGCTGTTGTATGTATAAGGGAAATATTTACACTGGGGATTTCATTGTCCATATTTAATTCTTGCAAAGAGCTATTGCTTGTTGAAAAGCTGTGATATTTAAATAGTCAATGGAATCATTGCAGCTTCAAATTCTCCACTGTGGTTAAATCATGTGATTAAATGTGGCGCTTAAATTAAACTCCTTTTCCTTATGACCATTAACAACACATCAACATAAGGGCCGATTATTGTGTAAGAATTGCAGTTGAAGGGGGGAGCCTCAAGCACCATTCATTAAATGCAATGATTCTTAGTGTTAAAATCTATTAACCTCCATTCAGTTAGTTTGGGTGGCTTGAAATAGGAGCACCATGAGATAAGCACTGTCTGAGGGCAACATTTTCTTTGTCAGCAGAGTAATTAATTTAACTTTTTTTAATCTTGATTTTTTATTGGTAAACCTCCACATTGAGGTTACTTCAAACAGAGCATTCATTTGTCATGTTTAACAGTAAGTGCTTCCTTTTGGGGTAGCTTCAATTGTGCCATAACTTATCTGTCTCATGTTCCTGAATGTTGCATTTTTCTGCAACTTTCCAGTACTCTAAATGGTGATATGGTATGTAGAAGAGGAATATTTAAAAATGATGTTTTTAAATATCTATATTTGTGATGTTGCAGTTGGTTACCTGAACAAAAGCACTGACTTTTGTTGGGCTCGTTTTCAGCAACCTATGCTGCTGCATTGACTAGATCAACAGTTTAGCAGGTCTATTCCAAAACATTAGTTGAAACACAGGGTAACTGCCAGTGGACAACTATGACTCTGCTGGGTGGGGTAGGAATTTTGTTTCAAGTTTCAAATCTTCCTAGCCTTGAAAGCAGCTTTAATTGTACTTCAACTTTAGTATTAGTCTGATTTTTATTAGAAAGTGCTATCAAGTTGGGTCATAATTTGGCTGGGAAAAACTTCAGGGAAACATTTACAAACAACAGAGTTTGAAGATAAATGATTTAAATGAAGACATTCTCATTCTTGTTTTGAAAGACACAGTTGGGACCCTATCAAAAGCATTAACTTGTATCTATTTTTCAGTAAGTGCTTTTTGTTGGGGTACTTTTCAGTGGACAATGCACCTACAATTGATAAGAAGAGCAACGTTAGGCGTACATTCTTCCATTTTTGTTTTAGAATTGTTAAACCTCCACATTGAGGTTACTTCAAATGGAGCATTCATTTGTCATGTTTGTATCTATTTTTCAGTAAGTGCTTTTTGTTGGGGTACTTTTCAGTGGACAATGCACCTACAATTGATAAGAAGAGCAACGTTAGGCGTACATTCTTCCATTTTTGTTTTAGAATAGTTAAACTTCCACATTGAGGTTACTTCAAATGGAGCATTCATTTGTCATGTTTAACAGTAAGTGCTTCCTTTTGGGGTAGCTTCAATTGTGCCATAACTTATCTGTCTCATGTTCCTGAATGTTGCATTTTTTCTGCAACTTTCCAGTACTCTAAATGGTGATATGGTATGTAGAAGAGGAATATTTAAAAATGATGTTTTTAAATATCTATATTTGTGATGTTGCAGTTGGTTACCTGAACAAAAGCACTGACTTTTGTTGGGCTCGTTTTCAGCAACCTATGCTGCTGCATTGACTAGATCAACAGTTTAGCAGGTCTATTCCAAAACATTAGTTGAAACACAGGGTAACTGCCAGTGGACAACTATGACTCTGCTGGGTGGGGTAGAATTTTGTTTCAAGTTTCAAATCTTCCTAGCCTTGAAAGCAGCTTTAATTGTACTTCAACTTTAGTATTATTCTGATTTTTTTATTAGAAAGTGCTATCAAGTTGGGTCATAATTTGGCTGGGAAAAACTTCAGGGAAACATTTACAAACAACAGAGTTTGAAGATAAATGATTTAAATGAAGACATTCTCATTCTTGTTTTGAAAGACACAGTTGGGACCCTATCAAAAGCATTAACTTGTATCTATTTTTCAGTAAGTGCTTTTGTTGGGGTACTTTTCAGTGGACAATGCACCTACAATTGATAAGAAGAGCAACGTTAGGCGTACATTCTTCCATTTTTGTTTTAGAATTGTTAAACCTCCACATTGAGGTTACTTCAAATGGAGCATTCATTTGTCATGTTTAACAGTAAGTGCTTCCTTTTGGGGTAGCTTCAATTGTGCCATAACTTATCTGTCTCATGTTCCTGAATGTTGCATTTTTTCTGCAACTTTCCAGTACTCTAAATGGTGATATGGTATGTAGAAGAGGAATATTTAAAAATGATGTTTTTAAATATCTATATTTGTGATGTTGCAGTTGGTTACCTGAACAAAAGCACTGACTTGTGTTGTTTCTCCAGCAAGTGCTTTTGTTGGGGTAGTTTTCAGCAACCTATGCTGCTGCATTGACTAGTTCAACTGTTTAGCAGGTCTATTGCAAAACATTAGTTGAAACACAGGGTAACTGCCAGTGGACAACTATGACTCTGCTGGGTGGGGTAGGAATTTTTGTTTCAAGTTTCAAATCTTCCTAGCCTTGAAAGCAGCTTTAATTGTACTTCAACTTTAGTATTACTCTGATTTTTAAATAGAAAGTGCTATCAAGTTGGGGCATAATTTGGCTGGGAAAAACTTCAGGGAAACATTTACAAACAACAGAGTTTGAAGATAAATGATTTAAATGAAGACATTCTCATTCCTGTTTTGAAAGACACAGTTGGGACCCTATCAAAAGCATGATCTTGTCTCTATTTTTCAGTAAGTGCTTTTTGTTGGGGTACTTTTCAGTGGACAATGCACCTACAATTGATACGAAGAGCAACGTTAGGCGTACATTCTTCCATTTTTGTTTTAGAATTGTTAAACCTCCACATTGAGGATACTTCAAATGGAGCATTCGTTTGTCATGTTTAACAGTAAGTGCTTCCTTTGGGGTAGCTTCAATTGTGCCATAACTTATCTGTCTCATGTTCCTGAATGTTGGATTTTTTTCTGCAACTTTCCAGTACTCTAAATGGTGATATGGTATGTAGAAAGAGGAATATTTAAAAATGATGTTTTTAAATATCTATATTTGTGATGTTTCAGTTGGTTACCTGAACAAAAGCACTGACTTTTGTTGGGGTAGTTTTCAGCAACCTATGCTGCTGCATTGACTAGTTCAACTGTTTAGCAGGTCTATTCCAAAACATTAGTTGAAACACAGGGTAACTGCCAGTGGACAACTATGACTCTGCTGGGTGGGGTAGGAAATTTGTTTCAAGTTTCAAATCTTCCTAGCCTTGAAAGCAGCTTTAATTGTACTTCAACTTTAGTATTACTCTGATTTTTTAAATAGAAAGTGCTATCAAGTTGGGGCATAATTTGGCTGGGGAAAACTTCAGGAAACATTTACAAAAACAGAGTTTGAAGATAAATGATTTAAATGAAGACATTCTCATTCCTGTTTTGACGACACAGTTGGGACCCTATCAAAAGCATGAACTTGTCTCTATTTTTCAGTAAGTGCTTTTTGTTGGGGTACTTTTCAGTGGACAATGCACCTACAATTGATACGAAGAGCAACGTTAGGCGTACATTCTTCCATTTTTGTTTTAGAATTGTTAAACCTCCACATTGAGGTTACTTCAAATGGAGCATTCATTTGTCATGTTTAACAGTAAGTGCTTCCTTTTGGGGTAGCTTCAATTGTGCCATACAGCACTTTACAGCACACTAGATGGTGCTGTTGTATGTATAAGGGACATATTTACACTGGGGATTTCATTGTCCATATTTAATTCTTGCAAAGAGCTATTGCTTGTTGAATAGCTGTGATATTTAAATAGTCAATTGAATCATTGCATCTTCAAATTCTCCATTGTGGTTAAATCATGTGATTAAATGTGGCGCTTAAATTAAACTCCTTTTCCTTATGACCATTAACAACACATCAACATAATGGCCGATTATTGTGTAAGAATTGCAGTTGAATGGGGAGGAGCCTCTAGCACCATTCATTAAATGCAATGATTCTTATTGTTAAAAACAGGATTAATCTATTAACCTCCATTCAGTTAGTTTGGGTGGCTTGAAATAGGAGAACCATGAGATAAGCACTGTCTGAGGGCAACATTTTCTTTGTCAGCAGAGTAATTAATTTAACTTTTTTTAATCTTGATTTTTTATTGGTAAACCTCCACATTGAGGTTACTTCAAACAGAGCATTCAATTGTGATGTTTAATAGTAAGTGCTTCCTTTTGGGGTAGCTTCAATTGTGCCATAATTTATCTGTCTCATGTTCCTGAATCTTGCATTTTTTCTGCAACTTTCCAGTACTCTAAATGGTGATATGGTATGTAGAAGAGGAATATTTAAAAATGATGTTTTTAAATATCTATATTTGTGATGTTGCAGTTGGTTACCTCAACAAAAGCACTGACTTTTGTTGGGGTAGTTTTCAGCAACCTATGCTGCTGCATTGACTAGTTCAACTGTTTAGCAGGTCTATTCCAAAACATTAGTTGAAACACAGGGTAACTGCCAGTGGACAACTATGACTCTGCTGGGTGGGGTAGGAAATTTGTTTCAAGTTTCAAATCTTCCTAGCCTTGAAAGCAGCTTTAATTGTACTTCAACTTTAGTATTACTCTGATTTTTTAAATAGAAAGTGCTATCAAGTTGGGGCATAATTTGGCTGGGGAAAACTTCAGGGAAACATTTACAAACAACAGAGTTTGAAGATAAATGATTTAAATGAAGACATTCTCATTCCTGTTTTGAAAGACACAGTTGGGACCCTATCAAAAGCATTAACTTGTCTCTATTTTTCAGTAAGTGCTTTTTGTTGGGGTACTTTTCAGTGGACAATGCACCTACAATTGATACGAAGAGCAATGTTAGGCGTACATTCTTCCATTTTTGTTTTAGAATTGTTAAACCTCCACATTGAGGTTACTTCAAATGGAGCATTCATTTGTCATGTTTAACAGTAAGTGCTTCCTTTTTGGGGTAGCTTCAATTGTGCCATACAGCACTTTACAGCACACTAGATGGTGCTGTTGTATGTATAAGGAAATATTTACACTGGGGATTTCATTGTCCATATTTAATTCTTGCAAAGAGCTATTGCTTGTTGAAAAGCTGTGATATTTAAATAGTCAATGGAATCATTGCAGCTTCAAATTCTCCATTGTGGTTAAATCATGTGATTAAATGTGGCGCTTAAATTAAACTCCTTTTCCTTATGACCATTAACAACACATCAACATAAGGGCTGATTATTGTGTAAGAATTGCAGTTGAAGGGGGAGGAGCCTCAAGCACCATTCATTAAATGCAATGATTCTTAGTGTTAAAATCTATTAACCTCCATTCAGTTAGTTTGGGTGGCTTGAAATAGGAGCACCATGAGATAAGCACTGTCTGAGGGCAACATTTTCTTTGTCAGCAGAGTAATTAATTTAACTTTTTTTAATCTTGATTTTTTATTGGTAAACCTCCACATTGAGGTTACTTCAAACAGAGCATTCATTTGTCATGTTTAACAGTAAGTGCTTCCTTTTGGGGTAGCTTCAGTGTGCCATAACTTATCTGTCTCATGTTCCTGAATGTTGCATTTTTCTGCAACTTTCAGTACTCTAAATGGTGATATGGTATGTAGAAGAGGAATATTTAAAAATGATGTTTTTAAATATCTATATTTGTGATGTTGCAGTTGGTTACCTGAACAAAAGCACTGACTTTTGTTGGGCTCGTTTCAGCAACCTATGCTGCTGCATTGACTAGATCAACAGTTTAGCAGGTCTATTCCAAAACATTAGTTGAAACACAGGGTAACTGCCAGTGGACAACTATGACTCTGCTGGGTGGGGTAGGAATTTTGTTTCAAGTTTCAAATCTTCCTAGCCTTGAAAGCAGCTTTAATTGTACTTCAACTTTAGTATTACTCTGATTTTTTAAATAGAAAGTGCTATCAAGTTGGGGCATAATTTGGCTGGGAAAACTTCAGGAAACATTTACAAACAACAGAGTTTGAAGATAAATGATTTAAATGAAGACATTCTCGTTCCTGTTTTGAAAGACACAGTTGGGACCCTATCAAAAGCATGATCTTGTCTCTATTTTTCAGTAAGTGCTTTTTGTTGGGGTACTTTTCAGTGGACAATGCACCTACAATTGATACGAAGAGCAACGTTAGGCGTACATTCTTCCATTTTTGTTTTAGAATTGTTAAACCTCCACATTGAGGTTACTTCAAATGGAGCATTCATTTGTCATGTTTAACAGTAAGTGCTTCCTTTTGGGGTAGCTTCAATTGTACCATACAGCACTTTACAGCACACTAGATGGTGCTGTTGTATGTATAAGGGAAATATTTACACTGGGGATTTCATTGTCCATATTTAATTCTTGCAAAGAGCTATTGCTTGTTGAATAGCTGTGATCTTTAACTAGTCAATTGAATCATTGCAGCTTCAAATTCTCCATGTGGTTAAATCATGTGATTAAATGTGGCAGTTAAATGAAACTCCTTTTCCTTATGACCATTAACAACACATCAACATAATGGCCGATTATTGTGTAAGAATTGCAGTTGAATGGGAAGGAGCCTCTAGCACCATTCATTAAATGCAATGATTCTTAGTGTTAAAAACAGGATGAATCTATTAACCTCCATTCAGTTAGTTTGGGTGGCTTGAAATAGGAGCACCATGAGATAAGCACTGTCTGAGGGCAACATTTTCTTTGTCAGCAGAGTAATTAATTCAACTTTTTTAATCTTGATTTTTCAGTGGTAAACCTCCACATTGAGGTTACTTCAAACAGAGCATTCATTTGTCATGTTTAACAGT
>JAINUG010002212.1:5000-12721 GCA_029706075.1 Aldrovandia affinis
TTGCAGGTTCGATTCCCAGGTGGGACACTGCCGTTGTACCGTTGAGCAAGATACTTAACCTGAATTTCTCTTTAGCTCTTTAGCTCTACATCTTTGGTGTGGGCTGGCCTTTGTGAACGACTAGCTAAATGGTTGCCTGCAGCACAGAATAACAGACACAACACTTTCTTACCTTTACCACCCATTAAATACACACAGAAATACACGCGCGCGCACACACACACACACACACACGCACGCACGCACGCACACACACACACACACACACACACATACAGTGGGGAAAATAAGTATTTAGTCAGCCACCAATTGTGCAAGTTCTCCCACTTAAAAAGATGAGAGAGGCCTGTAATTTTCATCATAGGTATACCTCAACTATGAGAGACAAAATGAGAAAAAAAATTCCAGAAAATCACATTGTCTGATTTTTAAATAATTTATTTGCAAATTATGGTGGAAAATAAGTATTTGGTCAATAACAAAAGTTCATCTCAATACTTTGTTATATACCCTTTGTTGGCAATGACAGAGGTCAAACGTTTTCTGTAAGTCTTCACAAGGTTTCCACACACTGTTGCTGGTATGTTGGCCCATTCCTCCATGCAGATCTCCTCTAGAGCAGTGATGTTTTGGGGCTGTCGCTGGGCAACACAGACTTTCAACTCCCTCCAAAGATTTTCTATGGGGTTGAGATCTGGAGACTGGCTAGGCCACTCCAGGACCTTGAAATGCTTCTTACGAAGCCACTCCTTCGTTGCCCGGGCGGTGTGTTTGGGATCATTGTCATGCTGAAAGACCCAGCCACGTTTCATCTTCAATGCCCTTGCTGATGGAAGGAGGTTTTCACTCAAAATCTCACGATACATGGCCCCATTCATTCTTTCCTTTACACGGATCAGTCGTCCTGGTCCCTTTGCGGAAAAACAGCCCCAAAGCATGATGTTTCCACCCCCATGCTTCACAGTAGGTATGGTGCAACTCAGCATTCTTTCTCCTCCAAACACGAGAAGTTGAGTTTCTACCAAAAAGTTCTATTTTGGTTTCATCTGACCATATGACATTCTCCCAATCCTCTTCTGGATCATCCAAATGCTCTCTAGCAAACCTCAGACGGGCCTGGACATGTACTGGCTTAAGCAGGGGGACACGTCTGGCACTGCAGGATTTGAGTCCCTGGCGGCGTAGTGTGTTACTGATAGTAGCCTTTGTTACTTTGGTCCCAGCTCTCTGCAGGTCATTCACTAGGTCCCCCCGTGTGGTTCTGGGATTTTTGCTCACCGTTCTTGTGATCATTTTGACCCCACGGGGTGAGATCTTGCGTGGAGCCCCAGATCGAGGGAGATTACCAGTGGTCTTGTATGTCTTCCATTTTCTAATAATTGCTCCCACAGTTGATTTCTTCACACCAAGCTGCTTACCTATTGCAGATTCAGTCTTCCCAGCCCGGTGCAGGTCTACAATTTTGTTTCTGGTGTCCTTTGACAGCTCTTTGGTCTTGGCCATAGTGGAGTTTGGAGTGTGACTGTTTGAGGTTGTGGACAGGTGTCTTTTATACTGATAACGAGTTCAAACAGGTTCCATTAATACCGGTAACGAGTGGAGGACAGAGGAGCCTCTTAAAGAAGAAGTTACAGGTCTGTGAGAGCCAGAAATCTTGCTTGTTTGTAGGTGACCAAATACTTATTTTCCACCATAATTTGCAAATAAATTCTTAAAAAATCAGACAATGTGATTTTCTGGATTTTTTTCCTCATTTTGTCTCTCATAGTTGAGGTATACCTATGATGAAAATTACAGGCCTCTCTCATCTTTTTAAGTGGGAGAACTTGCACAATTGGTGGTTGACTAAATACTTATTTTCCCCACTGTATATATATATATATATATATATACACACAGGTGCATCTCAATAAATTATTTGTGGAAAAGTTAATTTATTTCAATAATTCAATTCAAAAAGTGAAACTCATATATTATATAGATTCATTAAACACAGAGTGAAATATTTCAAGCCTTTATTTCTTTTACTTTGAATGATTATGGCTAAGCGCTAATGAAAACCCCAAATTCAGTATCTCAGAAAATTTGAATATTACATAAGACCAATAAAAAAATGATTTTTAATACAGAAATGTCAGCCTTCTGAAAAGTATGTTCATGTATATGCACTCAATACTTGGTCGGGGCTCCTTTTGCATGAATTACTGCATCAATGCGGCATGGCATGGAGGCGATCAGCCTGTGGCACTGCTGAGGTGTTATGGAAGCCCAGGTTGCTTTGATAGCGGCCTTCAGCTCATCTGCATTGTTGGGTCTGGTGTCTCTCATCTTCCTCTTGACAATACCCCATAGATTCTCTATGGGGTTCAGGTCAGGCGAGTTTGCTGGCCAATCAAGCACAGTAATACCATGGTCATTAAACCAGGTTTTTTGTACTTTTGGCAGTGTGGGCAGGTGCCAAGTCCTGCTGGAAAATGAAATCAGCATCTCCATAAAGCTTGTCAGCAGAAGGAAGCATGAAGTGCTCTAAAATTTCCTGGTAGACAGCTGCGTTGACTTTGGACTTGAGAAAACACAGTGGACCAACACCAGCAGATGACATGGCACCCCAAATCATCACTGACTGTGGAAACTTCACACTGGACTTCAAGCAACTTGGATTCTGTGCCTGTCCACTCTTCCTCCAGACTCTGGGACCTTGATTTCCAAATGAAATGCAAAATTTACTTTCATCTGAAAAGAGGACTTTGGACCACTGAGCAACAGTCCAGTTATTTTTCTCCTTAGCCCAGGTAAGACGCTTCTGACGTAGTCTCTGGTTCAGGAGTGGCTTGACACAGGAATGTGACAGTTGTAGCCCATGTCCTGGATACGTCTGTGCGTGGTAGCTCTTGATGCACTGACTCCAGCCTCAGTCCACTCCTTGTGAAGCTCCCCCAAATTCTTGAATGGGCTTTGCTTGACAATCCTCTCAAGGCTGCAGTTATCCCTGTTGCTTGTGCACCTTTTCCTACCACACTTTCCCCTTCCACTCAACTTTCTATGAATATGCTTGGATACAGCACTCTGTGAACAGACAGCTTCTTTAGCAATGACCATTTGTGGCTTACCCTCCTTGTGGAGGGTGTCAATGACTGTCTTCTGGATAATTCCCCATGATTGTGTAGCCTACTGAACCAGACTAAGAGACCATTTAAAGGCTCAGGAAACCTTTGCAGATGTTTTGAGTTAATTAGCTGATTAGAGTGTGACACCGTGAGTTTACAATATTGAACTTTTTCACAATATTCAAATTTTCTGAGATACTGAATTTGGGGTTTTCATTAGCTGTAAGCCATAATCATCAAAATTAAAACAAATAAAGGCTTGAAATATTTCACATTGTGTGTAATGAATCTATATAAAATATGAGTTTCACTTTTTGAATGGAATTACTGAAATAAATTAACTTTTCCACGATATTCTAATTTATTGAGATGCACCTGTATACATTTGCATTACCACCAAATGATTTACCAAACGTTAAGCATTTCTTTTTAGGTTATTTTCAGGTTTGAGGTATATTTTTTAATCAATTCCATTAAATTAATTAATTTAGATAACACGTTTGAATGTCTGAATATATTATTTGGATGTCTGAATATAGTCTGCTACAGTAACAGCTAATGATGACCAATTACAGTTTGAAAATGTAACATTAACCAAGACTGAAGATCCAATTTGACTAAAATATTAATTTCAATACTATATACCTGGATATTCCTTGCCTCTCTGAAAGGAGAGGGTCCGGCTGCTGGTGCATTTCCCTCCTCCTCCCTTATTTTCTGTTGCAGCTCCCGAGTTGTCCTGCTCTGGATGTTTCTAATGTGCTTAAACAAATTGGTGGTGTTGCCACAGTAGCGAACAGCCTTCCTACATACATGGCAGTTCGCAACGTTTTCATTCACAGCTGTGAAATAACTCCAAATGATGCTCCTCTTTCGTTCAGCCATCAGTGCAACCATGTGTCTTTTCTGAACTAAAGAGGAACAGTCTAGGTGAGCGCTGCGCGCATGTTGTTTGATAGTGAGTGCACACAACAGCAGCAGAGAAGCAAAGAGTGCATGCACTAAGAGGTGTGTTCACGTGCCCAGAACGTGATCTAACATTACACTCTTGTCGGAAGATGACATCGGAACGTTGTTTGCAGAGACAGTTTCTCTACTCTTTGATGAAATAAAAATGGTTACAACGTAGAAGAGAGACGGATCCGTTTTTGGTATCGATCCTATTGACGCCAGTATCAATACTCAAAACAAGACTTAGTATTGATAGTATCGATACTTTTGGTATCGATCCGCCCATCCCTAATCGGTACGTTAACTTTACTCTTGGCCCCACATCAAGCTCGGGCGAAATCTGAGGCTGCGTATGAGTAGTTAATTCCTCCTGTAAACATTCAGCTAAAATTTAACTTGCGAGCTACATCCGCATTTTCTTTGTCGATTTTAATGAAAATTTTTGTATTTCAGCTCAATTAGTTGTGGTGACCTTAAAATATGGCAGGAAAATACGTACCTTGGCTTGGGTCTAGATTGTGCTGCTTCCAAGATCCTCGAGAATGGTAAATGTTGTTTCCCCAGATTCACGTGCAGACGAGCTCCGTAAAGCATGCAACATTGGAGACTTCCTGTTGGAGTCTTTCAAAATAAAAGCGCATATTACTCAGGTTCAAAACACGAACATTATTATATCTCAATGCTACACAGACACAAAAATTTGATAAATGGCCATTCAGATTATTTTAAAATATAGACTATATGTAAGACTACATATAAACTGGCAGTGCAGTATAATGGTTAGGGAGCTGGGCTTGTAACTCAAAGGTTGCTGGTTCGATTCCCACGTAGGGCACTGCTGTTGTACCCTTGAGCAAGGTACTTAACCTGAATTGCTTCAGTAAAATATCCTGTATAATATAGCTGTATAAATGCATTGTATGTAAAGAAAATGTAAACTGTGTAAGTCGCTCTGGATAAGAGCATCTGCTAAATGCCTAAAATGCGATGTAAATGTAAATGTAAGTTATATGCAGTGCTTAATTTGTGCCGGGGCAAATGCCAAGAATCTGATTTTTGGCATTTGCAAATGTCTTACTCAGAATCAGAGCCCCGGGCTCATAAATATCTAAAGTGCGACAACAACGCGTATTTTAAACTGGTGTTAAACAATGTTACGTCCAGTTAACATTACAAATGTAAATAGAATGCAGAAATGTGGTTGGGGGAGGCGAGGGGGCGATTCGGCGACGAGCTGCCGGAAATGCATTGATTCTCTATGAGAGTGGGCGACTTCCGGCGACTTCCGCCGCCTGACCGATTGGCCGATTTGTGGGCGTGGCGGCGACACAGAAAAGTTGAAAATTCTGAACTTTCGGGCGATATCGCCCATGTCTTGCTCTTTTTACCTTCCACGCGGAAACCAACACAACACCGAAATTTTGTTCCTAGTTCTAACACTTCAACATGAGTGAGGAGAAACTGTTAACAGCGGTCTGCAGTACCCTCATACTTTATTTAATCCTAAAAGCATAAATATTTATAGCTAGCTAAACTTATATGGCCTACATACATCTTATTTAATGTTTGTGTTGGTTAAAAGGCTATTTTTTATCGCATGGGTACGTTTAGAAAAACATTTGGAAAACGTACCAGAGACAAATTGCGATCTGTTTCCAGCGCAAGTAAATGGCCGTAATTGCAAAAAGCCTTCTGAGTTTGCGGTTCATAATTGAAGGAAACAATACTGCTAGCCAACTAATATTTATAATAAAGATTCTCAAAATCTATGATAAACTATTCGTTTACCATGCAAAAAATTTGTAAGCACGTCGGAAGCATTTTTGAGGAAGCCAGTCAAGCGTGGTGAATGCCCACTGGGCGATTTATTCGCCTAGTATCGCCCCGTTAGAATGCGGGGTCAGTATCCAGTGGAACATACACCATAGTGATCGCGTTGAGAGAAGGTGGAAAGATGTACATGTAATTAATTCCAATGGTGTGTTTTCCACTGGGATGCTAATTTAAGAAATGTCCTTGATCGATCATTACCCACGTTAACAAATTAATTAATCGTTTCTTTTTTTTTTTTTTTTTACAGCAAAATGTAGCGTATGACAGATAATACAAAATTCACTTTTTTTTTCCTCAATCAAAGCTTTACTCAAACTTTTGAGACACGGACCTATTTTAACAGCATAAAACAATAAGAATTATGAAGGAAATGAAACACCATTCAGTAGGCCCAACAATGAAAACAATATTCCTTTTGAAATGAAAAGGGCTGTCTGGCAGCGGAGGCTTGGCAACTTGGAAAAAAAAGAAGCCTACCTCCTAACTTGTCCCCTTACTGGTTTTTATTTAAGAACAGAAGCATATCCACGTGTTCAGGGGTGAGCCGTGTGCTCAGTCTGTTTACAGTAAGACCAGTTGATGAGAACACCCGTTACGATGGAACCGATGTCCCGAGGATGAATAAATACTGTCGTGCCAAAAAAAAGATTTCACCAAAAACTGAGAGAAATGCAAAAGTAACGCCAGGCGTGTTTAGTGAATTCAAGAGACCACGTGATTGTCAGCTGAGATAACGTTAGGCTATACAAAATAGGACCAAAAGGTTTTGTCGTTGCAAGTTGTGGTTCTGTGTGGCTCAGTAGGTGGAGCACTGTGTTGGCAACGCTTAGGTTGTGGGTTCAATTCCCACTGGGACCACATATACTGAAAAATGTATGCATTCACTACTGTAAGTTGCTTTGTCTGCTAAATGGAATATATAAATGGTTTCTTTTGTGAAATATTGCTAGATATATTTTATAAAATCAACAAGGTTTTAACTGTTATTTCAAATCAATATTATTACACTCACTAGAGTTCGTGCTATTGGATAACTCTGCAGTGCTGTGATACATAATCGTTAATTTAATATGCTCGATCGATCAAATTCTTAACATCGATCATCGATTAACCATTAACATCCCTACTCAACACCAAAGCAATTTGACTGCAAGTGCTTCAACACAGTGTTTCCGTTTCAGCCAGGGTGCCAACTGCTGCGCCACAGCCACCGCCAGTGAAGGCAATCCAGTGGAGAAGTCCAGCGCTGCCAATGCATCGCGTTGGATCAAACCGATTCTTCTGGCCTGCTCGCGATGATATCCACTGGTACCTGTTTGATGATGTTTTTGAAATCATTCCACCCCCACAGCCTGTGACATCCTGCTATGTAGAGATCTTGAAAGAGGTGTGGACCAGATTTTTCGGACGAATGCCATGAAGCAAGAGACGCACGCACGCACCCGCACACGCACGCACACACACAATCCCCAAACGCCTCAGCGTGCCAATGGGTAGTGTACCCAGTGGGAACCCAGCCTGTGGTGTTTCAACAGGCAGCCCAGGTTTCTACAAGTCTTACCATTTCCTCCAGGAGCTGTTGAGGAGTGTAGAGGATGGTCGTGATGATAGTGCTGTAGTAACAGCTGTTCTGAGAGCCGACCATGGGACCAACGAGTATCCGAGGGTTGAAGCCAAAAGTCAAAATGGCCACCGTGGGCGATGAATACGTGTCCAGAAAATAAGTGTCATTGACCATCAGTCAACTCCAGCATGATGTAACGCCTAAATTAGTTAGCATTTGATGCTAGTTATAGGTCCTAAAATGGCCTAGATTTGGTCCTCAGAGAC
>JAINUG010002213.1:0-12713 GCA_029706075.1 Aldrovandia affinis
TTAGATAATTAGATGCTACATTTGAATTTAGGATCGTGTTTTTGGAACGTCACCAAAGTCAATGGAGATCGCTTTCTTGGAATTTGGGATCGTATTTTTGAATGTGACATGATCAATGCTCATCAACCAATCAAAAGTAATTAGATAATTAGATGCTACATTTGGAATTTAGGATCGTATTTTTGGAATGTGACATGATCAATGCTCATCAACCAATCAAAAGTAATTAGATAATTAGATGCTACATTTGGAATTTAGGATCGTGTTTTTTGAACGTCACTCAAAGTCAATGGAGATCGCTTTCTTGGAATTTGGGATCGTATTTTTGAATGTGACATGATCAATGCTCATCAACCAATCAAAAGTAATTAGATAATTAGATGCTACATTTGGAATTTAGGATCGTATTTTTGGAATGTGACATGATCAATGCTCATCAACCAATCAAAAGTAATTAGATAATTAGATGCTACATTTGGAATTTGGGATCGTGTTTTTGGAACGTCACTCAAAGTCAATGGAGATCGCTTTCTTGGATTTTAGGATTGTATTTTTGGAACCCCATTCAAAGTCAATGGAGATTGCTTCAAAGTCATTGGAGATCGTTTCCTTCGAACTTAGGATCTCATTTTTGCAAGCCCAATATTTTAACATTTGGAAAACCATGTGGTTCACAGAAGAATGAAGAGCCAGGTACAATAAATTAGTTTATCATAAAAAAATTTATTATTACAGAATGTGGAAAACAAATTGGTACATGCACATGCATGTACTGTGAGGACATTGTTCTTTGGATGGGTCCAGGACGGATTCAGATGAGTCACAGGAGAGGAGTGGGATGAAGTTGTATTGTGACTGGAGAGATGTTGCAATGTAACCCGGTTGCGAGGTCAAGGTGCGGTCATTGGAGGGAGACCAACCTTCCTGAAAAAACAGGACAACACATCAATAGTTTAAATACCATAATTTAATATAAGCATGGGAGTAGCAAAGTTACTTAAAGACCTACATGGTAGTCTTACAAATTAGTGATGCTGCAAAGTACGTCCAGAGAAAGACAGCTTAAATACTTATTCAAAGTGAAGTATGCAGCAGTCCAATTACAATCTGTCATTTGAATTCAGCGCACGCCTTGCAAAAATCTATTCATTATACACACTTGCACCTTGCAAACGTATTTTTGGAACCCCATTCAAAGTCAATGGAGATTGCTTCAAATATCACCTTTACTGAGACAACGGAGCCGAGTCCGGACATTGTCCATGGTAAAGCAGAGCTTCTTACAATAGTTGACAAGTTCCGGGTCTTTCCCCAGCACATGTCTGATCTGAAAAAGAATGCAATGCTGCTCAGATGTAGCAGTACTTGGTTATATTTCTCATGAGGGAACATTGGAAAGTTTCTTACCCTGCTCATTGTTATGCATTTCTTGATTAGGTCCTCTTTGAAGGCCTGCTCCAGCATCTTGTCAAATTCTGGTGGATACACCAGCCACCTCCTATGTCCCTAGAATAAAATGCCCATGACATTATTTCATATTTTCCTAACAAGGTAATAATAACTGGTGTAATAATGTACACTATCACAACATCTGTAATATAATGTACAATGTTTTGTTTTTTTTGTCTTTCCTTTTGAGTGTTACACATACTTGTATGCATACAAAAGTCTGATTCTGATTCTGATTTTGATTCAAGCGCCTTGCCGGTTTTCGAAAGAGACATGACCAAATTATAAATGGTAGAATTCCTGTATAAGAATTACTCACGGGATATGGGGCATTTGTTTCAAGGGGTTCCGGGTCCTTCTCTCCTTCCTCTGCCCCCTCTCCTTCTTGGTCTGTCTCTTCTTTAATTTTTTCTGTGCACTGAGGTCAGATATAACATTCTTGTAAGAAACTCCAGGCAAACAATCTGCATATCTGGGTAGACTATAATTCCAAATATGAGACATTAATCTCTAACCTCCTCATTTAATATACTGAATTTGAATCCAGAAATATAATATTATTCCCTAACACCTCCATTAAATGCATGCAATCTGCTGAAGCACTTTTGCTAATAATTCAACAGATATCAATAATGGCAAAGGAAGTGGTTGCTGGCAACACTGAGGAGGAAAGGGACAAGGTGCAAGATTGCCTGCCTTGTTATGCACCTTACACAATATGTTAATCCCAAACGAAATAACATCTTAGATGATTGTCAGTACTGTCCTTTGGGAATAATTACCAAATTCTATTTACAGGGAAAAAACTATGTTAATGCATACATGTGTCCGCCAAATTGATAGATTAGGGTTATGAAGGGTTTCCTAGTGAACACATATGTTTTAGAAGCTTTGCCTCAAAGGATGCATCCCCTTTGGTTAACTGACCTTAACTGTCTAGGTCTAAACAGTAGTGCACAAACACACACGTTTTCATAACCAGGTTTAATGAACATTTCTTAACATTAGTTAACATTTCACAATTTGTTATAAGAATATATTATAATTTGAAACATAATATCAGGAAAACTATATATACATTACCATTAAATTACATTTGTACATTTTATATTACATTACATTACATTAGAAAAATTCCATTAGTTAACAAAAATTACATTTTGGTACAAAAATTACATTTTGGTACAAAAATAATATTTTGGTACAAAAATCTGGTCACAAAAAAGCAGTGGCAAGAAGGCCATGCAGCCGATCATGGTCTGGTGAAGGCTCTGGTCAGAGCAGCCTCTGCAGGGATGGCCTCTGCTTGCTGAGTGTACAAAACAAGATCATGCGCAATTCAATTCAGCCTTTCACATTTCACTGTTAATGCCTTAACATGCCATTTCAATTCATTTTTACCTGGTACTCTGGAGAGGACTGGGAATCTTCGGTTAGTTGAATTATTGTTAGCTGACTCTGAGGATCAAATAAAAAGATTATGAGCAATGAAATGCTTTAATGAACCCATCTCATTGCATTGTTACTGCCTTAACATATCATATCAATTCCATATACCTTTCTTTCGGCGATTGTGGATGATTTTTTGGCTATCTGTATCAGCCTGATCCGCTGCAACTGGCTTGGGGACTTACGAGGGAACTTGCTGCGGAGCCTGTTTCTTATGGGGGTAATTTTCCAGTCAGCGCTTTTGGGGGTTGATGACTCTGGTATTTGCTGCAGGGTCACTGGACAGGTTGAGTCCTGGCAAGGCAGAGCAGGACGCTCTTCTTCAGACTCCAGTGCCTCATCTGTTTCCTCCTGGGTTGAGTCCTGGCGCGGGAGAGCTGGGGTCTCAGCCTCGGATTGTTCCGAACTCATGTCCTCATCCGATTCATTGGCCACTGTCCTCTCCCTTGGTCTACTGACCTGCGCTGCGATTGCTTGGCAGGTAAGCTGCCTCGCCTCCCAGGCCTCCCTGATGTCATCCTCAGCCTCATAGAAGGCCTCGGCTATGCCCTGCGAATGTGCCATCAGCCGCCGGACCTTCAGTTGGTCCTTCTCACCCAGGGAACGGCCCGCCTGAAAGGAGAGGACAAAACATGTCAGTCATCAATATGAAACCTTTCGTTATTGTGTCTTGGAGGATGCAAACTGGCTTACAAATGTGCTGATGCTGCTCCTGATCAACGAAAACGTCGGGCAGCCGGGCAGTCTGAATGCAGCCCACTGTTCTTGGAAGACCTCAAGCAGCCGCTTGAATATTCCTCCATTCGTGTTAAAAAAAGACCAGCTCTGAGTCGCTACCTGGCACCTGCTGCCGATGCTCCAGGAACGTGGCAAACCACAGGTACTCCTCTTTCGAGAGGGCAAGGTGCGCGTGGCCAAACACAGAGGCTGTCTTGTGCTTTACGACCTAAGGAGATAAGTAAATGAGAGAAAAAGAGGTTTCAAACAAGACATGTAATTTACATATTCTGCTCATTTCACAATTTTGTGCAGGCAGCCTGTCACCTTGATAAGCCTTTCTCCATTCCTGCCCTGCTGTGCATTGAGCACTTCCTCCGCCCTCATATTCTCTAAAACCCCCCGTCTGTGCCCCGTGAGGCACACGGCATAGCCCGACAGGAGCCCATAAAATGCGCAGAGGTTGTCGTGCGTTGGGTTAGCCACATGCGTTGCTGTAAAACAAAATTGACAGATGTTAAGATTACAATACATGCCTTTTAGGTTTAAATGAGGAAGTTAGAGATGAATATCTCTCTCTTTTTTTCACCCTTTTTTATACATGTATCACTGTCATGTTAAAAACTTACCAAGGGCAGCCGGAAGAGCTTCCGCTGACTTCTGGAGGAAGGCTGTGACATCCTTGGCATCCACTATCTTTGCTGTCAGTCAAAAGTGAATCAGTAAGTCAACACCAACACACAGACAACAACATTATCTCCCCCCTCCCTCACTCCAGGTAAGCAATTCCTGCTGCTGACATAAACTTACAAGACTTATCTGCCCGGACGTGCTGCCTGTGTGAGCGACCACGGACTTGTTGGCCCTGGTAAGGGCCGTTCCCAGGAAGAAAGAGGCGCTCTTGATACTCTTCCTTGACGCCCTTACCTCCACCAGGTCAGCCCTTTGTATGTAGTTGAGGAATGCAGACACGCTCATGATGCGGCAGCGTTGGGTGGTGACAGCATAACGTGCCAAAGTGCCAATCCATCTAAAAGAGAGACAAATGGTTAGTGACATGTGGTGACATACACAAAGTGTAGTACCTCGATGAAACATTACTAACCCTTTCAGCTGGGGCAGGTCCTTGAGGAATTCGAACCGCGTTGTGGGCACCCCAGCACAGCACATGAATGTCATCCATTCCCTCACATGCTGTATCTTCTGCCTGGCATTCTCCCGCTGCTTCCGTGCATCTCCACACATGTGGTCATACCAGAGTTTCAGGACCTTTTCTGTAAACAGTGAGGGCAAAGAGGCCAGTCAAGTTTTAAAAAAGTGAGAAACAAGTGAGACAAACTGAGGGCCAATAGTATGTCATACATGTTGTGATACATACCACATTTTAGATCGCGATACATACCAAAGGCTGGAAGGTTGCCCTGGGGTGGTGAAGCCCTCGTGTACTTTGGCCTGCTTGGCCGTTCACCGGAACCCTCAGAAGCAGAAAGCTGCTCTTTGAGCACTTTAATGTCCCTCTTCTGCTGGTTTATCTTCAGCCTGTAATGGACGCAGTGGGCACAATACCTCCCACTAGTGCGCGTGGTGCTCGAGGGCTGAGTATTTGACACTGCAGATAAGATAATACTTTATTAATCCCCAGCGCGAATAATTCAGGGATATAGCAACAGAGACAGAAAAGGTACTGAATACAGAGAAGCAGAAAATCCAAACTATACACATACCATACATAGTCTGCATAATATACTGTAATAATAACAATAAACAAGAGAGCCTCACGGTCTGCTTGGTCCTCCATCGGAGGGTCTGCTCGGTCCTGCATCGGAGGGTCGGCCTCACCCCCTTCTTCCTCGTCCGTCGAATGATGGCGAAACTCATTCAGCAGGTCACCGGGTACGTCGTCTTCCGCAAGGAGGTTGACATCCAGGCTGGTGACCATTGCGGGGATCGGTTTGCTTGCTCGCAACTGGAGGAGACTGAGCAGATTCCCCTTCCTTTTTGAATCGTGTAACACGTTCTCCCTCTCGTGACTCTGAAAAATTGGTTATGGAATACATTTATGTCAGTCTAGGTGTCTTGCTTAGTTTTAAGTCAAAATAATAGTCAAAAAGTCAAAAGAAGTACTCACAGTCAAATCTTTATGGGTCAGGAGGTGCTTGTCAAGCCGTTTAAATAGCTTTTCCTTGCACAAATGGCAATCCAATTTACCAGTGAACCTGGGTACAAAATTAGGTCAGTGGCATGAGTCCGACTGAACTTTTTTTCAAAGACCAAAATGACTTTTTTGGTAAAAATGGGTACTTTTGGACATATCACCAAAATGTTACAAAATCTTGCCCTGAACCTTTTAAATTAGGAGGACTTACCTGCCAGCTGCATAACGCAGTATGATGGCCAATTCGTCTTTGTTGGCCATGTTGTGCGATTTAATCAAATGTTGTCGCAGGCCAACATATTTGTTGAAGCACTGAGGGCATCTCCTCCCTTTGGTTCCCTCCATTGTAAATACTTATTAAAATAAATCGAATCAGAGAGAAAACACTTCAACATTTCATGCATTTTTACCTAATTGTCATTGTCATTTAAATATAGCTGTGATTGTCCGTGAAATAAAAATATCAAACATGTTGTAGTAAGTCTGTGTTTAGTTGATGAAATATTAATAAATATCAGACAACACACAAAGCTGCTCTTAATTCAGCACGGACAATGATAGAGATAAATATCTCATATTTGTCATTACAGTCTATCCAGATAAACAGATCGTATTCTTGGAATTACAAGCATACCATTTAGCCATTAATATCTCACATTTGTAATGATACTCTATTTTATGATTCAATTTCATTATATTAAACAAGGAGGTTAGAGATTAATATTTCATATTTGGAATTATAGTCCACCAGAAGAAGAAAAAAACAACATTTTAGACTATATTATTAACCAAACCCTAATTAAAGTTTTAGCATTTAGCATGTCCCATTCAAAATGAATGGGACGATAGCAATTAGCACATCCCTTTGCAATAGTAGTAATATTTATGTAGTAGTAATAATAATAAATAAATAAATAATACACCCACCCCACACTCGGCCCCCCCGTCAAAGCAAAAATATCTATAACACAATTACCGTGAAATATGAACGTGTATGGCTCCAAAATTCTCCAAAACTCTCCAAAACTGTTGTATCTGTTGTATGTCTCAATAACTGAAGTATTCTCTTCTGTCCCAAAGCACTATATAACAGACTGTTGTTCTGTTGTTGTAAATGTTATTATTATTATTATCATTATTATTATTATTATTATTATTGCAATTTGGATTATTTCTTATTCTGCAATTGGGAATTATTATAATTCTGAAATAAAGCAGGAGGATTTGGGGCCGAGTGTGGGGTGGGTGATATTTATTTATTTATTTATTATTATTACTACTACATAAATATTACTACTATTGCAAAGGGATGTGTATTATATCGTCCCATTCATTTGAATGGTACATGCTAAATACAAAAATTCAATTAGGAGTTGATTAATAATATAAAATGTTGTTTTTTGTTTTTACCAGTGAACTATAATTCAAATATGAAAATATTAATCTCTAACCTCATATTGTTTAAGCTATAATGAAGGTAAAATAAAATATATCGTAAATAATGGACTGTAATGGCTAAATATATTGTACTATTCAAGTATTCTGTTTATCTGGATGAAATGATTTACAAATAAGAATATTATCTCTATCATTGTCCGTGCCTGGATTAAGAAGCGACTTTGTGTTGTCTGATATTTGACAATATTTCATCAGCTAAGCCTGAACTACTACAACATGTTTAATATTTTATTTCACGGCAATCACAACCTCACAAATGACGTGACGAGGTAAGCAAGCCGTAGTGACAGTGTTTTTCTCTCGATTCGATTTATTTTAATGTAATGGAGGAACCAAGGAAGGAAGTGCCCTCGTGCTCGGCAAGCGCAAACAACATTTGATTAAATCACTTTTTAACATGGCAATAAAAATTATCGCCTCGCATGCATCCTCTGAAAAGGTTCAGAGCAGATTTTGTATTGTTCGGTGATGTCAAGTACCCATTTTAAAAGTCATTTTGTCTTTGAAAAAAGTTCGACTCTGCCGCTGACTGAACACACCGCCCAGATTCTGGTAAATTGGTGCCATTTGGCTCTTGGGAAAAGCTGTTTAAGCGGCTTGACAAGCACTCTGACCCTGCGACTGTATTATAACGACACGACTATTGGCCTGACTTAGAGCACAAGCAAGTACCCTGGGCTGACATAAATATTCCATAACCAATTTTCAGAGTCACGGAAGAGGAAGTGTTGCGATTCAAAGAGAGAGTCTGCTCGGTCTCCTCGGTGCTGAGCGCAACAAGCCGTCCTGTGTCGCCGGCCTGGATGTCACACTTCGCTGCTAAGGCGGCGTACTGTGACCTGCTGAAATGGTTAGCTATCATTCGATGAACGGCGAAGAAAGAGTGAGCATTACTCGATGCAGGAACGACGAACTCGATGGAGAGACGAAACTTCTTATTATTACAGTATGTGCGAATATGCTTATGTGTGTGTATAGTTTGGATTTTCTGCTTCTGTATTCGAGCGCACTGTACTCTGTTTGCACTATCCCCTAATTGGCTCGTAACGAGTAATAAGTATCTTATCTGCGGTGTCGAATGCTCGGCCCTCGTGCTGCAGCGCCTGTTATAGCGTTACGAGCTGAAGATAAACCGGCAGAGAGGACGATAAAGAAGTGCTCGAAACTTCTGAGGTTTCGAGCGAGCAGCGCTGCGAGGGCCCCTCGCCGCGAACCTTCAACCTTTGACCGGCGATCTAAATGTGGTATGTCACAACATGTATGACATACTATTGGCCCTCAATTCTCTCGCTGTTTCTCTTTTTAAACGGCTGGCCTCTTTTGCCCTGCACTGTTTGAAAAGATCTGAAAACCTGAAACATTACGTATTGACAGTCTACGAAAACTGGCGCGTAGCGCAGAGATGTTCATTGGTCTCATGTCTTTCAATAACAGAGTACTTTGCGCGATTAGTCCTCAGGACTGCTAGCCGAGGAGTAATGTTTCATCGAGTGCATTGTATGTCACCACATGTCGCTAATGCGACTGTCTCTCTTGCAGATAGTTGGCTTGCACAACGCGTTTTTTAGCTACTCATCGCGGCGTATCTGTCTCTCAACTGCGACCTGGTGAAGATGAAGCGTCAGGAAACCTCTTCTTCTGAACTGAAACGCTGCAGACCAACTAATCGTGTGTCGTCAGGCTTAACGAGATTTATGTCGGCAACAAGTTAACACCTGGAAGTGAAGAGGGAGATGTGTTGTATCTATGTTTGGTATATTGACTGCGATTCGCACGACGACAGCAGATAGTGGATACCCAGGATGTCTGTCCTCAGAATCAGCGGAAATGCTTCGACGCCTGGCACAACATGACATTGTCAATAAGCATAAAAGGGTGAAAAAAGGAGGAGTATTTAAATCTCTAACTCCTCATTCATTACAAAGGCATCTTGTCTTAACATCTGTCAGTATTTTACCTTTAGCATATTAACTAACTTAACGCCGCGTATTCATATTGGAAGCTCACAATAGAAGCGCTCACCGATATTGCCTCACTTGGCATTTTGAAGCGAAGGTACAGAATATGAGAAACTCAATACAGCAGAGGCAGAATGGAAAAGCTTATCAGAGCGAGCTGCCTACTTTTAAATTGTGAAATGAGCTTGAGATATGGCAAATTACATGTGCTGTTGAAACCTCTTTTCTCTCATTTATCTCGCTTTGGAGTCGTAAACACAAGACGGCCTCGCAATGTTTGACCCGCTGCCTGCCGAAGAGGAAGTACGCTGCAATGGAGACACCTTCTCATTGCCGAATGGCATTTCAGAAACTGATCGCTGAGATGGAGAATATTCCAGCGGCAGCGAGATCTTCCACGTGGGCTGCATTCAGACTTTGCCCGACCATGGCGTTTGATCAGGAGCATCAGCATTTATGAAGCGTTTGTCTCAGAACGAACTCATGTATTTAATCACTCTCGCTTTCGAAGCGTCATTCCTGAGTGAAGGGCCAACTGAGTCGGCGTGATGTTTACGTGAGGCATAAATTCGAGAGAGCCTGAGAGCGACAACACCAGTGGCGCCCAGACAGGGAAGGGCAGTGAAACTTAATGGCTCGGATGAACATGGTTGAGGTAATCGAGCTGAACCCCGCCTCTCCGGCATGAAGATAACAGGAAGGCAGATGAGCTGGAAATGCGAAGAAGAGCGTCTCTGCCTTTGCCGGGACTCAACCTATCGTGACCTGCAGCGCAAGCCTGCCAGGTCATCAACGCAAAGCGACTGAAATTGCACACATGAGCTCCGCGGCAGGATTCCCTTTCATCGTCTAGGCAGTTGCAGCGGATCAGCGATACAGATATCATCCGCAGTCGCGGCAGACATATGGGATGATATGATATATTAAGGCATTAACAATGTGTGATTCGTAAAGCGCTTCATTGCTCATAATCACATTTGATCCTCCAGAATCAGCTAACTGCGAATTCCAGTCTCTCAGTACCAGGCTGCAAATGGTGAAAATGGCATGTTAAATTAACCGAATGTGAACCGAATTGCGCATGATCTGTTTGTACACTCCGCAGAGGCCATCCTGCAGAAGGCAACTCGAGCCTCACCAGGCACAATGACCATGCCTTCTTGCCACTGCTATGACCAGATTTTATGCCAAATGTATTTTGTACTTAGGAAATGTAATTTTAGCTGCCAAAAATGTAATTTTGTTAACTGAAAATGAGTTACTCTAATGCTAATGTAATGTAATATAAGGAAATGTGCAAATGTAATTTAATATTGTCTATATATAGTTTTCTGTATTATGTTTTAGTATAATATATTCTTATAACAGAGGCCGGCAATGTTCCAACTAATGTTAAGGAAATGTTCATTAAACACCTGATGTGTGTTTATTGCGCCACCTATTGAACCTGAACGGTGGAATACGTTAGCTAAAGGATGCGCGCTGAGGCAAAAGCTACAAGCACTAATATTGTTCACTAGAAACTCATAACCTAATCTATCAATTTAGCGGTTTTTATCTTTATGCGATAACATAGTTCTAACAAATAAATTTGTAATTATTCCCAGGGACATAACGACAATCATCTAAAGATGTATTTCGATTTACTATATTAATGTTAGTGCATAACAAGGCACCCTGGGCCCTGGAAGTCTGGTGGGGAGATATGTTCAAAGTCAATGGGGATCCCTTTCTTGGAATTTAGGATCATACTTTTGGAACCCTTTGGCGGGGATTTGGGGCCCATATCTGGGCCTTGGAACCCAGCCATGGGCCCTGGAAGTCTGGTGGGGAGATATGTTCAAAGTCAATGGGGATCCCTTTCTTGGAATTTAGGATCATCGTGTTTTGGAACCCTTTGGTCAATGGGGAAAGTCAATGGAGATCGCTTTCTTGGAATTTGGGATCGTGTTTTTGGAACGTCACTCAAAGTCAATGGAGATCGCTTTCTTGGAATTTGGGATCGTGTTTTTGGAACGTCACTCAAAGTCAATGGAGATCGCTTTCTTGGAATTTGGGATCGTGTTTTTGGAACGTCACTCAAAGTCAATGGAGATCGCTTTCTTGGAATTTGGGATCGTGTTTTGGAACGTCACTCAAAGTCAATGGAGATCGCTTTCTTGGAATTTGGGATCGTGTTTTTGGAACGTCACTCAAAGTCAATGGAGATCGCTTTCTTGGAATTTGGGATCGTGTTTTGGAACGTCACTCAAAGTCAATGGAGATCGCTTTCTTGGAATTTGGGATCGTGTTTTTGGAACGTCACTCAAAGTCAATGGAGATCGCTTTCTTGGAATTTGGGATCGTGTTTTGGAACGTCACTCAAAGTCAATGGAGATCGCTTTCTTGGAATTTGGGATCGTGTTTTTGGAACGTCACTCAAAGTCAATGGAGATCGCTTTCTTGGAATTTGGGATCGTGTTTTTGGAACGTCACTCAAAGTCAATGGAGATGGAGATCGCTTTCTTGGAATTTGGGATCGTGTTTTTGGAACGTCACTCAAAGTCAATGGAGAGTCAATCGTGTTTTGGGGATCACTCAAAGTCAATGGAATTTTGGAATTTGGGATCGTGTTTTTGGAACGTCACTCAAAGTCAATGGAGATCGCTTTCTTGGAATTTGGGATCGTGTTTTTGGAACGTCACTCAAAGTCAATGGAGATCGCTTTCTTGGAATTTGGGAATGGAGATCACTCAAAGTCAATGGAATTTGGAATTTGGGATCGTGTTTTTGGAACGTCACTCAAAGTCAATGGAGATCGCTTTCTTGGAATTTGGGATCGTGTTTTTGGAACGTCACTCAAAGTCAATGGAGATCGCTTTCTTGGAATTTGGGATCGTGTTTTTGGAACGTCACTCAAAGTCAATGGAGATCGCTTTCTTGGAATTTGGGATCAAAGTGGAGATTTTTGGAAACGTCACTCAAAGTCAATGGAGATCGCTTTCTTGGAATTTGGGATCGTGTTTTTGGAACGTCACTCAAAGTCAATGGAGATCGCTTCTTGGAATTTGGGATCGTGTTTTGGAATTTGGGATCGTGTTTTTGGCTTTCTTGGAACGTCACTCAAAGTCAATGGAGATCGCTTTCTTGGAATTTGGGATCGTGTTTTGGAACGTCACTCAAAGTCAATGGAGATCGCTTTCTTGGAATTTGGGATCGTTTTTGGAACGTCACTCAAAGTCAATTTTTGGAAACGTCACTCAAAGTCAATGGAGATCGCTTTCTTGGAATTTGGGATCGTGTTTTTGGAACGTCACTCAAAGTCAATGGAGATCGCTTTCTTGGAAATTTGGGATCAATGGAGTGTTTTGGAAACGAACGTCACTCAAAGTCAATGGAGATCGCTTTCTTGGAATTTGGGATCGTGTTTTTGGAACGTCACTCAAAGTCAATGGAGATCGCTTTCTTGGAATTTGGGATCGTGTTTTTGGAACGTCACTCAAAGTCAATGGAGATCGCTTTCTTGGAATTTGGGATCGTGTTTTTGC
>JAINUG010002214.1:0-12709 GCA_029706075.1 Aldrovandia affinis
ATAAAATATAAATAAAAAAAATATATATATAAAAATTACAAAAAAATTTGACAAAAAAAATATATATAAAAAATATATATAAAGGAAAAAATATATATATATATTTAAAAAAATGTACTAAAAAATGTGACAAAAAAAAATAAATATATAAAATATATATATAAAGGAAAAATTTGACAAAAAAAATATATATATATAAAGGAAATATATATATATATTTTACAAAAAAAAAAAAAGGAGCAAGTCGGAAACATGCTAACTGGCTATCCATTCAATTCAATGGCAGCGATAGCATAGGCGTGACATTTTCTAATGTAGCGGCAAATCTAGCGGTTTAGTCAGTGTAAAGCATCGCTAGGTATTGGCTTTGACACTCCCCTCATTAACCAGGCCGTTTTCCCGGTCCAAATCGGTCGGAAAAGTAGTTTAAAACAAGTCGGAAACATGCTAACTGGCTATCCATTCAATTCAATGGCAGCGATAGCAGTGGCGTGTGACATTTTGTAATGTAGCGGCGAATCTAGCGGTTTTAGTCAGTGTAAAGCATCGCTAGGTATTGGCTTTGACACGCCCCCTCATTAACCAGGCCGTTTTCCCGGTCCAAATCGGTCGGAAAAGTAGTTTTAAAACAAGTCGGAAACATGCTAACTGGCTATCCATTCAATTCAATGGCAGCGATAGCAGCAGCGTGACATTTTCTAATGTAGCGGCGAATCTAGCGGTTTAGTCAGTGTAAAGCATCGCTAGGTATTGGCTTTGACATGCCCCCCTCATTAACCAGGCCGTTTTCCCGGTCCAAAAATATCGGAAAAGTAGTTTAAAACAAGTCGGAAACATGCTAAATCCATTCAATTTGACAAAACAAAAAAAGAAAAAAAAATATATCAGTATAAAGGAAATATATATATATATTTTTCAAAAAAAAATATAATTAAATTTAAAGGAACCAAAAAAAAATATATAAAATATATATATAAAGGAAAAAAAATATATATAAAAAATTACAAAAAAATTTGACCAAAAAAAAAATATATATATAAAATATATAATATATTAAAAAATTGTACAAAAATTTGATTAAAAAAATAAAAAAAAAATATATATAAAATATATATATAAAGGAAATATAATATAAATTTTTAAAAAATTTGATAAAAAATATAAAAATATATATAAAGGAAAAATATATATATATATAAAAAAATTACAAAAATTGACCAAAAAAAATATATATATAAAATATATATATAAAGGAAAAATTTGACAAAAAAAAATAATATAATATATATATATATAGGAAATAAATATTTTTTTTTTAAATTACAAAAAATTTGACCCAAAAAATATAAAATAAATATATAAAGGAAAAATATATATATAAAAAATTACAAAAAATTTGACCAAAAAAAATAATATATATAAAATATATATATAAAGGAAAATATATATATATATTTTAAAAATGTACTAAAAAAATGTGACCAAAAAAAATAAATATATAAAATATATATATAAAGGAAAAATTTGACAAAAAAATAGTCGGAAACATGCTAACTGGCTATCCATTCAATTCAATGGCAGCGATAGCATCGGCGTGACATTTTGTAATGTAGCGGCGAATCTAGCGGTTTAGTCAGTGTAAAGCATCGCTAGGTATTGGCTTTGACACGCCCCCTCATTAACCAGGCCGTTTTCCCGGTCCAAATCGGTCGGAAAAGTAGTTTAAAACAAGTCGGAAACATGCTAACTGGCTATCCATTCAATTCAATGGCAGCGATAGCAGCTGCGTGACATTTTGTAATGTAGCGGCGAATCTAGCGGTTTAGTCAGTGTAAAGCATCGCTAGGTATTGGCTTTGACACGCCCCCTCATTAACCAGGCCGTTTTCCCGGTCCAAATCGGTCGGAAAAGTAGTTTAAAACAAGTCGGAAACATGCTAACTGGCTATCCATTCAATTCAATGGCAGCGATAGCAGCGGCGTGACATTTTCTAATGTAGCGGCGAATCTAGCGGTTTAGTCAGTGTAAAGCATCGCTAGGTATTGGCTTTGACATGCCCCCTCATTAAAATTTGACCAAAAAAAAAATATATATAAAATAAATATATAAAGGAAAAAAATATATATATAAAAAAATTTTACAAAAAAGTGACCAAAAAAAAATAAATATATATATATAAAGGAAAAAAATAATATATATAAAAAAATTACAAAAAATTTGACCAGAAAAAAAAAAAAAATAAAAATATATATAAAGGAAAAAAATATATATATAAATACTAAAAAGGATATATATATATATAAAAAAATTACTAAAAAATTTGACAAAAAATACAAAAATATATATAAAATATATATATAAAGGAAAAAATATATATATATTTTAAAAAATGTACTAAAAAATGTGACCAAAATAAATAAATATATAAAATATATATATAAAGGGAAAAATTTGACAAAAAAAAAAAAAAAATATATATATATAAAGGAAATATATATACATATTTTACAAAAAAATAAAGGAGCAAGTCGGAAACATGCTAACTGGCCATCCATTCAATTCAATGGCAGCGATAGCATCGGCGTGACATTTTGTAATGTAGCGGCGAATCTAGCGGTTTAGTCAGTGTAAAGCATCGCTAGGTATTGGCTTTGACACGCCCCCTCATTAACCAGGCCGTTTTCCCGGTCCAAATCGGTCGGAAAAGTAGTTTAAAACAAGTCGGAAACATGCTAACTGGCTATCCATTCAATTCAATGGCAGCGATAGCAGCTGCGTGACATTTTCTAATGTAGCGGCGAATCTAGCGGTTTAGTCAGTGTAAAGCATCGCTAGGTATTGGCTTTGACACTCCCCTCATTAACCAGGCCGTTTTCCCGGTCCAAATCGGTCGGAAAAGTAGTTTAAAACAAGTCGGAAACATGCTAACTGGCTATCCATTCAATTCAATGGCAGCGATAGCATTGGCGTGACATTTTGTAATGTAGCGGCGAATCTAGCGGTTTAGTCAGTGTAAAGCATCGCTAGGTATTGGCTTTGACACGCCCCTCATTAACAGGCCGTTTTCCCGGTCCAAATCGGTCGGAAAAGTAGTTTAAAACAAGTCGGAAACATGCTAACTGGCTATCCATTCAATTCAATGGCAGCGATAGCATCGGCGTGACATTTTCTAATGTAGCGGCGAATCTAGCGGTTTAGTCAGTGTAAAGCATCGCTAGGTATTGGCTTTGACACGCCCCCTCATTAACCAGGCCGTTTTCCCGGTCCAAATCGGTCGGAAAAGTAGTTTAAAACAAGTCGGAAACATGCTAACTGGCTATCCATTCAATTCAATGGCAGCGATAGCATCGGCGTGACATTTTCTAATGTAGCGGCGAATCTAGCGGTTTAGTCAGTGTAAAGCATCGCTAGGTATTGGCTTTGACACGCCCCCTCATTAACCAGGCCGTTTTCCCGGTCCAAATCGGTCGGAAAAGTAGTTTAAAACAAGTCGGAAACATGCTAACTGGCTATCCATTCAATTCAATGGCAGCGATAGCAGCGTGACATTTTCTAATGCAGCGGCGAATCTAGCGGTTTAGTCAGTGTAAAGCATCGCTAGGTATTGGCTTTGACATGCCCCCTCATTATTTGACCGGTTTAGTCAGTGTAACTGGCTATCGCTAGGTATTGGCTTTGACATTTTCCCCCAAGAAAAAGCGGTTTAGTCAGTGTAAAAATCGCTAGGTATCATTAACCAGGCCGTTTTCCCGGTCCAAATCGGTCGGAAAAGTAGTTTTAAAACAAGTCGGAAACATGCTAACTGGCTATCCATTCAATTCAATGGCAGCGATAGCATCGGCGTGACATTTTCTAATGTAGCGGCGAATCTAGCGGTTTAGTCAGTGTAAAGCATCGCTAGGTATTGGCTTTGACACGCCCCCTCATTAACCAGGCCGTTTTCCCGGTCCAAATCGGTCGGAAAAGTAGTTTAAAACAAGTCGGAAACATGCTAACTGGCTATCCATTCAATTCAATGGCAGCGATAGCATCGGCGTGACATTTTGTAATGTAGCGGCGAATCTAGCGGTTTAGTCAGTGTAAAGCATCGCTAGGTATTGGCTTTGACACGCCCCCTCATTAACCAGGCCGTTTTCCCGGTCCAAATCGGTCGGAAAAGTAGTTTAAAACAAGTCGGAAACATGCTAACTGGCTATCCATTCAATTCAATGGCAGCGATAGCAGTGGCGTGACATTTTTCTAATGTAGCGGCGAATCTAGCGGTTTAGTCAGTGTAAAGCATCGCTAGGTATTGGCTTTGACACTCCCCCTCATTAACCAGGCCGTTTTCCCGGTCCAAATCGGTCGGAAAAGTAGTTTAAAACAAGTCGGAAACATGCTAACTGGCTATCCATTCAATTCAATGGCAGCGATAGCAGTGGCGTGACATTTTCTAATGTAGCGGCGAATCTAGCGGTGTAGTCAGTGTAAAGCATCGCTAGGTATTGGCTTTGACACGCCCCCTCATTAACCAGGCCGTTTTCCCGGTCCAAATCGGTCGGAAAAGTAGTTTAAAACAAGTCGGAAACATGCTAACTGGCTATCCATTCAATTCAATGGCAGCGATAGCATCGGCGTGACATTTTCTAATGTAGCGGCGAATCTAAGCGGTTTAGTCAGTGTAAAGCATCGCTAGGTATTGGCTTTGACACGCCCCCTCATTAACCAGGCCGTTTTCCCGGTCCAAATCGGTCGGAAAAGTAGTTTAAAACAAGTCGGAAACATGCTAACTGGCTATCCATTCAATTCAATGGCAGCGATAGCAGTGGCGTGACATTTTCTAATGTAGCCGGCGGCGAATCTAGCGGTTTAGTCAGTGTAAAGCATCGCTAGGTATTGGCTTTGACACGCCCCCTCATTAACCAGGCCGTTTTCCCGGTCCAAATCGGTCGGAAAAGTAGTTTAAAACAAGTCGGAAACATGCGAACTGGCTATCCATTCAATTCAATGGCAGCGATAGCAGCAGCGTGACATTTTCTAATGTAGCGGCGGCGAATCTAAGCGGTTTAGTCAGTGTAAAGCATCGCTAGGTATTGGCTTTGACACTCCCCCTCATTAACCAGGCCGTTTTCCCGGTCCAAATCGGTCGGAAAAGTAGTTTTAAAACAAGTCGGAAACATGCTAACTGGCTATCCATTCAATTCAATGGCAGCGATAGCATCGGCGTGACATTTTCTAATGTAGCGGCGAATCTAGCGGTTTAGTCAGTGTAAAGCATCGCTAGGTATTGGCTTTGACACTCCCCCTCATTAACCAGGCCGTTTTCCCGGTCCAAATCGGTCGGAAAAGTAGTTTAAAACAAGTCGGAAACATGCTAACTGGCTATCCATTCAATTCAATGGCAGCGATAGCATCGGCGTGACATTTTCTAATGTAGCGGCGAATCTAAGCGGTTTAGTCAGTGTAAAGCATCGCTAGGTATTGGCTTTGACACGCCCCCTCATTAACCAGGCCGTTTTCCCGGTCCAAATCGGTCGGAAAAGTAGTTTAAAACAAGTCGGAAACATGCTAACTGGCTATCCATTCAATTCAATGGCAGCGATAGCATCGGCGTGACATTTTGTAATGTAGCGGCGAATCTAGCGGTTTAGTCAGTGTAAAGCATCGCTAGGTATTGGCTTTGACACGCCCCCTCATTAACCAGGCCGTTTTCCCGGTCCAAATCGGTCGGAAAAGTAGTTTAAAACAAGTCGGAAACATGCTAACTGGCTATCCATTCAATTCAATGGCAGCGATAGCAGTGGCGTGACATTTTCTAATGTAGCGGCGAATCTAGCGGTTTAGTCAGTGTAAAGCATCGCTAGGTATTGGCTTTGACACGCCCCCTCATTAACCAGGCCGTTTTCCCGGTCCAAATCGGTCGGAAAAGTAGTTTAAAACAAGTCGGAAACATGCTAACTGGCTATCCATTCAATTCAATGGCAGCGATAGCAGTGGCGTGACATTTTCTAATGTAGCGGCGAATCTAGCGGTTTAGTCAGTGTAAAGCATCGCTAGGTATTGGCTTTGACACGCCCCCCTCATTAACCAGGCCGTTTTCCCGGTCCAAATCGGTCGGAAAAGTAGTTTAAAACAAGTCGGAAACATGCTAACTGGCTATCCATTCAATTCAATGGCAGCGATAGCATCGGCGTGACATTTTCTAATGTAGCGGCGAATCTAGCGGTTTAGTCAGTGTAAAGCATCGCTAGGTATTGGCTTTGACACGCCCCCTCATTAACCAGGCCGTTTTCCGGTCCAAATCGGTCGGAAAAGTAGTTTTAAAACAAGTCGGAAACATGCTAACTGGCTATCCATTCAATTCAATGGCAGCGATAGCAGTGGCGTGACATTTTCTAATGTAGCGGCGAATCTAGCGGTTTAGTCAGTGTAAAGCATCGCTAGGTATTGGCTTTGACACGCCCCCTCATTAACCAGGCCGTTTTCCCGGTCCAAATCGGTCGGAAAAGTAGTTTAAAACAAGTCGGAAACATGCTAACTGGCTATCCATTCAATTCAATGGCAGCGATAGCAGTGGCGTGACATTTTCTAATGTAGCGGCGAATCTAGCGGTTTAGTCAGTGTAAAGCATCGCTAGGTATTGGCTTTGACACGCCCCCTCATTAACCAGGCCGTTTTCCCGGTCCAAATCGGTCGGAAAAGTAGTTTAAAACAAGTCGGAAACATGCTAACTGGCTATCCATTCAATTCAATGGCAGCGATAGCATCGGCGTGACATTTTCTAATGTAGCGGCGAATCTAGCGGTTTAGTCAGTGTAAAGCATCGCTAGGTATTGGCTTTGACACTCCCCCTCATTAACCAGGCCGTTTTCCCGGTCCAAATCGGTCGGAAAAGTAGTTTAAAACAAGTCGGAAACATGCTAACTGGCTATCCATTCAATTCAATGGCAGCGATAGCATCGGCGTGACATTTTGTAATGTAGCGGCGAATCTAGCGGTTTAGTCAGTGTAAAGCATCGCTAGGTATTGGTTTTGACACGCCCCCTCATTAACCAGGCCGTTTTCCCGGTCCAAATCGGTCGGAAAAGTAGTTTTAAAACAAGTCGGAAACATGCTAACTGGCTATCCATTCAATTCAATGGCAGCGATAGCAGTGGCGTGACATTTTCTAATGTAGCGGCGAATCTAGCGGTTTAGTCAGTGTAAAGCATCGCTAGGTATTGGCTTTGACACGCCCCTCATTAACCAGGCCATAGCATCGGCGTGACATTTTCTAATGTAGCGGCGAATCTAGCGGTTTAGTTTGGGGTTTTTGGTCAAATTTTTTGTAGTTTAAAAAAATATATATATATATTTTTCTTTATATATAAATTTTTTATATATTTTTTGTTGTCAATTTTTTATTTATTTTATATATATATTCTTTCCTTTATTTTATATATATATTCTTTCCTTTATATATATTTTTATATATTGTTTTTTTGGTCAAATTTTTTTGTAGTTTAAAAAAAATATATATTTTTTTCCTTTATATATACATTTTATATATTTTTTTGTTGTCAATTTTTATTTTTTAAATATATATTCTTTCCTTTATATATATTTTTTTGTCACATTTTTCTTGTACATTTTTTTTATATATATATTTTCCTTTATATATATATATTTTTTTGGTCAAATGTTTTAGTAATTCTTTTTTTAATATATATACTTTTTTTGTCAAATTTTTTGTACATTTTTTATATATATTTTTTTTTCCTTTATATATATTTTTATTAAAAAAATATATATATATTTCCTTTATATATATATTTTTATATATATTTTTTTTTTCTTGGTCAAATTTTTGGGTATTTTTTTATATATTTTTTTCCTTTATATATATATATATATATTTTTTTGGTCATATTTTTTGTAAAATTTTTTTAATATATGTATATTTTCCTTTATATATATATTATTATTTTATTTTTGTCACATTTTTTTGTACATTTTTAAATATATATATATTTTTTCCTTTATATATATATTTTATATATTTTTTTTTGGTCACATTTTTTAGTAAATTTTTTTAATATATATATATTTTCCTTTATATATATATTTTATATCAGTGTAAAGCATCGCTAGGTATTGGCTTTGACACTCCCCCTCATTAACCAGGCCGTTTTCCCGGTCCAAATCGGTCGGAAAAGTAGTTTAAAACAAGTTGGAAACATGCTAACTGGCTATCCATTCAATTCAATGGCAGCGATAGCAGTGGCGTGACATTTTCTAATGTAGCGGCGAATCTAAGCGGTTTAGTCAGTGTAAAGCATCGCTAGGTATTGGCTTTGACACGCCCCTCATTAACCAGGCCATTTTCCCGGTCCAAATCGGTCGGAAAAGTAGTTTAAAACAAGTTGGAAACATGCTAACTGGCTATCCATTCAATTCAATGGCAGCGATAGCAGTGGCGTGACATTTTCTAATGTAGCGGCGAATCTAGCGGTGTAGTCAGTGTAAAGCATCACTAGGTATTGGCTTTGACACGCCCCCTCATTAACCAGGCCGTTTCCTGGTCCAAATCGGTCAGAAAAGTAGTTTAAAACAAGTCGGAAACATGCTAACTGGCTATCCATTCAATTCAATGGCAGCGATAGCAGTGGCGTGACATTTTCTAATGTAGCGGCGAATCTAGCGGTTTAGTCAGTGTAAAAGCATCACTAGGTATTGGCTTTGACACGCCCCCTCATTAACCAGGCCGTTTTCCCGGTCTAAATCGGTCGGAAAAGTAGTTCAAAACAAGTCGGAAACATGCTAACTGGCTATCCATTCAATTCAATAGCAGCGATAGCAGCGGCGTACATTTTCTAATGTAGCGGCGAATCTAGCGGTTTAGTCAGTGTAAAGCATCACTAGGTATTGGCTTTGACACGCCCCCTCATTAACCAGGCCGTTTTCCCGGTCCAAATCGGTCGGAAAAGTAGTTTTAAAACAAGTCGGAAACATGCTAACTGGCTATCCATTCAATTCAATGGCAGCGATAGCAGTGGCGTGACATTTTCTAATGTAGCGGCGAATCTAGCGGTTTAGTCAGTGTAAAGCATCACTAGGTATTGGCTTTGACACGCCCCTCATTAACCAGGCCGTTTTCCCGGTCCAAATCGGTCGGAAAAGTAGTTCAAAACAAGTCGGAAACATGCTAACTGGCTATCCATTCAATTCAATGGCAGCGATAGCAGCGGCGTGACATTTTCTAATGTAGCGGCGAATCTAGCGGTTTAGTCAGTGTAAAGCATCGCTAGGTATTGGCTTTGACACGCCCCTCATTAACCAGGCCGTTTTCCGGTCCAAATCGGTCGGAAAAGTAGTTTAAAACAAGTCGGAAACATGCTAACTGGCTATCCATTCAATTCAATGGCAGCGATAGCAGTGGCGTGACATTTTCTAATGTAGCGGTGAATCTAGCGGTTTAGTCAGTGTAAAGCATCACTAGGTATTGGCTTTGACACGCCCCCTCATTAACCAGGCCGTTTTCCCGGTCTAAATCGGTCGGAAAAGTAGTTCAAAACAAGTCGGAAACATGCTAACTGGCTATCCATTCAATTCAATAGCAGCGATAGCAGCGGCGTGACATTTTCTAATGTAGCGGCGAATCTAGCGGTTTAGTCAGTGTAAAGCATCGCTAGGTATTGGCTTTGACACGCCCCCTCATTAACCAGGCCGTTTTCCCGGTCCAAATCGGTCAGAAAAGTAGTTTAAAACAAGTCGGAAACATGCTAACTGGCTATCCATTCAATTCAATGGCAGCGATAGCATAGGCGTGACATTTTCTAATGTAGCGGCGAATCTAGCGGTTTAGTCAGTGTAAAGCATCGCTAGGTATTGGCTTTGACACGCCCCCTCATTAACCAGGCCGTTTTCCCGGTCCAAATCGGTCGGAAAAGTAGTTTAAAACAAAGTCGGAAACATGCTAACTGGCTATCCATTCAATTCAATGGCAGCGATAGCATAGGCGTGACATTTTCTAATGTAGCGGCGAATCTAGCGGTTTAGTCAGTGTAAAGCATCGCTAGGTATTGGCTTTGACACGCCCCTCATTAACCAGGCCGTTTTCCCGGTCCAAATCGGTCGGAAAAGTAGTTTAAAACAAGTCGGAAACATGCTAACTGGCTATCCATTCAATTCAATGGCAGCGATAGCAGCGGCGTGACATTTTCTAATGTAGCGGCGAATCTAGCGGTTTAGTCAGTGTAAAGCATCACTAGGTATTGGCTTTGACACGCCCCCTCATTAACCAGGCCATTTTCCCGGTCCAAATCGGTCGGAAAAGTAGTTTAAAACAAGTCGGAAACATGCTAACTGGCTATCCATTCAATTCAATGGCAGCGATAGCAGTGGCGTGACATTTTCTAATGTAGCGGCGAATCTAGCGGTTTAGTCAGTGTAAAGCATCGCTAGGTATTGGCTTTGACACGCCCCCTCATTAACCAGGCCGTTTTCCCAGTCCAAATCGGTCGGAAAAGTAATTTAAAACAAGTCGGAAACATGCTAACTGGCTATCCATTCAATTCAATGGCAGCGATAGCATCGGCGTGACATTTTCTAATGTAGCGGCGAATCTAGCGGTTTAGTTTGGGGTTTTTTTGGTCAAATTTTTTGTAGTTTAAAAAAAATATATATATATTTTTCCTTTATATATAAAGAATTCAATGGATAGCCAGTTAGCATCGGAAACATGCTAACTGGCTATCCATTCAATTCAATGGCAGCGATAGCAGTGGCGTGACATTTTCTAATGTAGCGGCGAATCTAGCGGTGTAGTCAGTGTAAAGCATCGCTAGGTATTGGCTTTGACACGCCCCCTCATTAACCAGGCCGTTTTCCCAGTCCAAATCGGTCGGAAAAGTAATTTAAAACAAGTCGGAAACATGCTAACTGGCTATCCATTCAATTCAATGGCAGCGATAGCATCGGCGTGACATTTTCTAATGTAGCGGCGAATCTAGCGGTTTAGTTTGGGGTTTTTTGGTCAAATTTTTTTGTAGTTTAAAAAAAAATATATATATATTTTCCTTTATATATAATTTTTTTATATATTTTTTGTTGTCAATTTTTTTATTTATTTTATATATATATTCTTTCCTTTATATATATTTTTTGTCACATTTTTCTTGTACACATTTTTGTACATTTTTTTTAATATATATATTTTCCTTTATATATATATTTTATATATTATTATTTTTGGGTCAAATGTTTTAGTATTTTTAAAAATATATATACTTTGTTTCTTTTTACATTTTTATATTTTTTTTTGTCAAATTTTTAGTACTTTTTTAGATATTTTTTTTCCTTTATATATATATTTTATATATATTTTTGTTTTAATCAAATTTTTTAGTACTTTTTTTTAATATATATATATTTTTCCTTTATATATATATTTTATTTATTTTTTTTGGGTCAAATTTTTGTAATTTTTAAAAACATATATATATATTTTTCCTTTATATATATATTTTATATATTTATTTATTTTTGTCAAATTTTTAGTACTTTTTTAGATATTTTTTCCTTTATATATATATTTTATATATATTTTTGTTTTTTGTCAAATTTTTTAGTACTTTTTTTAATATATATATATTTTTCCTTTATATATATTTTTTTTTTTTTTGGGTCAAATTTTTTGTAATTTTTAAAAACATATATATATATTTTTCCTTTATATATATATTTTATATATTTATTTTTGGTCACATTTTTTAGTAAATTTTTTTTAATATATATATATTTTCGCTAGGTATTGGCTTTGACACTCCCCCTCATTAACCAGGCCGTTTTCCCGGTCCAAATCGGTCGGAAAAGTAGTTTAAAACAAGTTGGAAACATGCTAACTGGCTATCCATTCAATTCAATGGCAGCGATAGCAGTGGCGTGACATTTTCTAATGTAGCGGCGAATCTAGCGGTTTAGTCAGTGTAAAGCATCGCTAGGTATTGGCTTTGACACGCCCCCTCATTAACCAGGCCGTTTTCCCGGTCCAAATCGGTCGGAAAAGTAGTTTAAAACAAGTCGGAAACATGCTAACTGGCTATCCATTCAATTCAATGGCAGCGATAGCATGGCGTGACATTTTCTAATGTAGCGGCGAATCTAGCGGTTTAGTCAGTGTAAGCATCACTAGGTATTGGCTTTGACACGCCCCCTCATTAACCAGGCCGTTTTCCCGGTCCAAATCGGTCGGAAAAGTAGTTTAAAACAAGTCGGAAACATGCTAACTGGCTATCCATTCAATTCAATGGCAGCGATAGCAGTGGCGTGACATTTTCTAATGTAGCGGCGAATCTAGCGGTTTAGTCAGTGTAAAGCATCACTAGGTATTGGCTTTGACACGCCCCCTCATTAACCAGGCCGTTTTCCTGGTCCAAATCGGTCGGAAAAGTAGTTTAAAACAAGTCGGAAACATGCTAACTGGCTATCCATTCAATTCAATGGCAGCGATAGCAGTGGCGTGACATTTTCTAATGTAGCGGCGAATCTAGCGGTTTAGTCAGTGTAAAGCATCACTAGGTATTGGCTTTGACACGCCCCCTCATTAACCAGGCCGTTTTCCCGGTCCAAATCGGTCGGAAAAGTAGTTTAAAACAAGTCGGAAACATGCTAACTGGCTATCCATTCAATTCAATGGCAGCGATAGCAAGGTATTGGCTTTGACACTCCCCTCATTAACCAGGCAGTTTTC
>JAINUG010002215.1:0-12701 GCA_029706075.1 Aldrovandia affinis
AAAAGAGAAAATGCTCCTCACCACAAACACACATTTCCAAGCAGGCTGCACCCCCACCCAGAAAAAAAAAACCCACTGGAACTAATTAAAATGCACTTTATATTTATATCATATGTTAAAAATGTTTTATTAATTTAATTGTTTAGTCATTTTAAGCATATTGTTTATTTTTTTATTTTTTTTAAATGTCTCATTGGTGAGTTTTCCCCTCTTTGATTTCTCTCTCCCTCATCCCAGATCACATAGTTTTACAGAAGAGCGTGAATTAAGCCCAAACCCAGGGTGGAGGGGCTGAGTGAATGTGGTCTTGACTCTGTGGAGGAGGGTCATTGTGTCAGAGACGCTGTAGAAGGACAAACCTCCTGCCCCGTGATCCAGATACACTCCTATTCTGGAGGAGGCGGGAGCAGGGAGTTTAGTGATCTCTTTATTGTGCATGAAATAGCACCTGGAAGGAGAGCAGGTCAATCTCCAGGACTTGTCATTATATCCCAGATGACAGTCATCAACCAAGCCTTTCCTTCTGATCTCTTTATATGAGACGTTTATAGAAACCAACTCCCCACTCCACTCAGCCTCCCAGTAACAGCGTCCAGACAGACCCTCTCTGCACAACACATGGGGCCAGCAGTCAAATCTCTCTGGGTGACCAGGATATGACTGGATCTTTCTCACACGTTTCACCTTTCTGTTCCCCTAAGACAGGCGGAGGTATCTATTCGCTGTGTTGGGGTCCAGTGTGAGCTCACAGGAATCTGATGGAGGTGAAGAAAGAGAGAAGAGAGCTCAGTGATCATAATCAGCATTACATTACATCTCTTACATATTTTACACACGTTTAAATAAAATATTTTCTTTCATTCACACATTTAGCTCATATTTTTGTTTTAACATTTTTAAATGTCCCCACTGGGACCACATATACTGAAAAAATGCTTTGGATAGAATTACATATATTTTTATAAATGGCATATATTAAAATGTTTAAAATTATTTAATTTAGGTTTAATTACAGACTCACATTGTAAGAAGTCCTCTCTGGTCTGGGCTCTAGAATATGGACTTTGTTCACTGTAGAGAGAGATCACAAGAAAGATGAGCCCCTAAATATTAACTTTATCGCATTTCCTGGAGAAAAGGGCAGATATTTCAATGAATAAAATGCACATAAATGCAAATTGAGCTCATCCAGTGTGAGGAATATATTTTTGGTGAGTGTCGGAGGCTCAGTAGTTTTGGCAGTTTACTTTTAAACAGCAGTGACAGTTGGAACTGAAAGTTTGAAACCAACATTTTGCTAATTTCCCGGTTACCATGGCGAGCAAATAGAGCAAGAGATGCAAAGAACAGATCAGAAAGCAACATGCCCTCACTGCTCTCAAAAACAACTCAGAGGGTCTGTACCAGAGGGAACTTTGGCTTGCCACTGAATCCATTAAAAGCTTCATAGAGAGGATACAAAGTAAGGTGGCATAGATTAAATACAGTACACTTATGAGAATTTGGTCAAATAAAAATGTAAAGACATTTGCCAGTATTATCAAGCTTATTGTGTTGTACGGAAGTGATGAATGGGGTTCACTCAGTAAACAAGACTACACTAAATGGGGCAAAGCTCCAGTTGAAACCCTGCATGCAGAATTCTACTGAAACCAGAATGCCAGAATCACTGCAGCTGAACTAACAGGGATCTGATGGTCATGAATATATAAAATGCTTTAAATCATCTTTTTATTCATATTTTCATCTAATTCTCATGTCTTATTGTTTTCATTCATTAATTTCATTAATTCATTCACATCTGTGATGACTTGATGAGCTAAATCCAGCATTCCCTGTCAAGCATTGCATTGCGAAGAGACGATCCGCACAGTCCTGTATCCAGTTCGATGGACGATTTAAGGGTGATGTTAGGTCGACCACTCCGACGGGGAGAGTCTGGCGTCCAAAGGAGGACACGACTGGCTGGCAATTGTTTTAATTCAGTTTTAATTACAAACTCACATTGTAAGAAGTCCTCTCTGATCCTGGGCTCTAGAATATGGACTTTGTTCACTGTAGAGAGAGATCACAAGAAAGATGAGCCCCTAAAGATGAACTTTTATCGCATTTCCTGGAGAAAAGGGCAGATATTTAAATGAATAAAATGCACATAAATGCAAATTGAGCTTATCCAGTGTGAGGAATATATTTTGGTGAGTGTTGGAGGCTCAGTAGTTTTGGCAGTTTACTTTTAAACAGCAGTGACAGTTGGAACTGAATATAAAGTTTTTCCGACATAAAGTGGAAACCCAGTTGCTAGCTAGCTAACTATAGCAATGTAGCAGCAAAGTAGTGGTGTACTACCTCCAGAGCTGGGGGATGAGGGTTTGAGTCATATAACATAACATAACATAACATAAGGGGAAGACGAGAACAGGCCATTCAGCCCAACACTGCTCGTCCATTCCTACCACTAATCTGCTCACAATGCTTAGTTTACCCAAAGGCTAGAGTGTCTAACACTGGATCGAGCCTGGCCTTGAATACCCCTAGTGTCTCAGCCTCCACTACATGTCCAGGCAAGCTATTCCACGCATTGATCACTCTCTGTGTGAAAAATATTTCCTAGTGTCCGTGTGAAATTTACCCTTTGTCAGTTTCATTTATTCCCCCTCGTTCTGCTAATAATTTTTTAAATTCCTTTAATATCTGGGTCAAGAAATTATGCTTCAGCTTCACACTGAGCATTAATTAAAATAAACTTTAAACAGGAATATATTGTCCCGACAATTTTTATAAAATCACAGGGCCAGTTTACACAGGGATCATGTACACAAGGAAGTGTGTCTAGCAAAGCACAGGATTCCGTTGAAAATGATTTTGTTATTTATTTTTCCCCCAAATTGTACAATTTGTACATATGTTGACTTTAAAAAATCTTTAAATTGTAGGAATTTCTTGTTTTGGAACAGAAAACTCTGTAGTCGCCTTATGTATCTCAGGAATCTACAGACAATTAAAATGAAATATATATTAAGTATATGTTCGTACAACATTGAAATGCAACAAGTTTCCCAGAATTCATATTTTCACCAAAACCAAAAATGCATACGATATGAACCGCACATTTTAATTAATTGTAATCTTCACAATTTGGAAGAATCTCTATGTTCTGTTCATGTGGTCTTGTTACTGATATTATAGTTACATGAATACTATAATATACACCTGCCTCCCCATTAGAACTGCTTGATTGCTTGTCAATGTGAAGCAGGTATTCCACATGAAACTGTGAAAGGAGGCACGTTCTGGTCCACCAGAGAGCCCAAGCACCAAATTCCTTTTCAATCCACTTTTAAAAGTTAGTTTCCTTTCTCTGTGCTCTTTTGGATTTAAAATGGTTGATGTCATTTTTGCTTGTTTTTATGTTTATTTTCCCCTAAAGACCCCACCTGTACCACCTGTATCATTGTTCACGACTGTAATGACTGTATTTTGAATGTTTTCTGGTCACGCTGTCCTTGTGGAAAATGTATTGTTGCCCTCCTGTGTAGTTTGATGGTCTTTTGAAGATGCAAAATTCTTAGAAGAAAATGTTTTTAAAGGTAATGACAATTTAAAACCAATGAAAGACAAACACATTAAACTATGAGGGCCAGAATGTGGAGAAGTGTGTGAAATAGAAATTGTGATTTGGAATTACAATACAGTTTGAGTGAAAGCAAGTGTTCACAGGTTTGCAGAAATGCTTTAGTGATTTGATACTTTTGCTTTTGAACTTTGTGTCTATACATTTTTAGTTAATGTGAGTAAACAATTTAGAAAAAAATAATTCGCCAATGGATTATGACTGCCCACTGGTGTTTTGATTGACAGCACATGTGTAAGTAGGTATATCTGACATAAAAGGGCCATTAAATGAAAAAGGAACATATTACAACGACAAGGAACAGAAAACAGAACAACTATTAAGGAATTTGTTGGTGTATTTTAGGATTGTTAATAATTCAGGACTTAATTATTGTATTTCTAATTTATCAATGTCTAACTCTGACATGTTTGTTCCTCCATAGTCCAGGCTAAAAAGCCTGTTTCCATGTTGCAAAAATAAAAATGTGTACGAATGCACCTTTTCATCTTGCTGATCATCAGTCAATCAATCACTGTTGCTTTTGAGTGCGTTGGATTTCTGCTTTTTCCAAATGCAAGCAAGCCAAAGGAGAGGCTTAAAGTCAGAGGGGAAATGTATTCCACACAAGGTCATGATGTTGGCATCTTGAGCAGTAGGCACTGCGCTGTCCCCACCCCAGACCTGACTCCAGCTGGAGTGCCTGAATGGGGTGCGCTGCCCACCCCAGTGCCCCGCCCATCTGCACTGGGCCCGCCTCTTCATGCAGACGCACTGCCCCCGGCCTGCCTGCATCTGCGCAGTCCTGGCATCCATTATGGCTCAGGGCCTGCACATTGCACTGCTAATGTGCTGTTTAAGGTAAGGGGTGACCTCCATTATACATGTTATTCTGATCTTATTTGGTTGGTTTAATTATTCCTGTATCTCTCTCTCCATTTAGGACACTGCTTCCTCCTGTTTTACTGGTTCGTATGGCGCGATATCAGCACAGCGGATCTAGCCTGCTTCTGGGGTCCAAGGTCTGACGTCTCCAGCCTGTTCAGGAACACAGCGTGCTTGTTAACCACGTGAGATCCGTGTCCAGGTGAATTGTGGGTCACATTGTGCCTTTCGCTGCTTCCTCCCCTCCTGTTGATATGGGGCCTTGAGCCTCTCACAGGACTTTAATATCACACCGCCTGCCAACTGACTGTAGCAGCGTTTACTAACATAAATGTGTCACATCCTGACACTCGTACCTGACACTGACACTCCTGACCCTTGTATATTCAAACTGTCCCCCTCACTTTTTCCCTGGGCACCATTCACCCCACTGTTTGAGCAACAGTCACTGTTTGGACACCAGCCCTGTTGTATTAGTATTTGATTGCAGCTGTTTTTGCTTTGAATTTCAGATGATTTGTAAAAAACAATCAAATAAAAAAAAACATCATGAAAAATCCCCATTGTAGTACAGTATTTATGATCTTTAATAGATAATAAATCTCGGGCCACGAGGTCCGTGGTTTGAGTACCTATGGAATAGAATCTGTAATTCTAGAGGAGGAATACAAAACCACTCTTCCATGAGAAAGTCAATAAACTCACGCTTAGACTCTCTGGGAGAGTCTCCCTTTTAAGAACGGCCCCTGAGTGATCTGGAACGATGGCCCTACCCCTACCCACAAGGCGGGAATTCTGTGTCGGGCATCGTCTTGCACGAGGGTGCAAGCAGCTCATCAACCATGACAACGAATGTTCAAACATTCCTTTCCTCGTCCTTATCCTTATTTAACCTTAATTTAAGCATTTGGCATATCAAACAAGTGTTTTTCTATGATGTTCCATGACCATGAAGCACTCATTTGTAATTAAAAGTCGTTTTCCCTCGTCCTCTAGGCCTTCCACTTGTCTCCCCTCTCTTCTACTTCCTACATATTGTCAAGGAGACGAGAAGTAGACTAAGCAGCTGTTTTAATTGGTCGAGACCGCTCACGTGACAGATCTGCGGTAAAGGAGATGTTATTCCATTTGATTTAATGAATGTATATTTATTTCTGTAATTGATAGTATTTTAAGCATAAATCGTACGGATTAACAAATTGATTTTTTTATTTTTGTTTACTTATCGTGGGCGTAAACTGTAATAAACATGTAGGCAGTGGTGATAACAATGGGGGTTATGCGCAACGGACTTCCGTGTTTTGCTAAACGTGGCTGGCCATTTCCGGTAGACGAGATAATGTTGTTGTTCTATACAAGATGTTTACAGGACAAGGGGGTTAAGCTATACGCTTCCTCCTATATCCATGATTATGAGTGTACTAACAACATTTTTTTAAAGTACCTGTGCCTGCTGTCTATTACCTAGCGTTAGCTAGCTAGTACTAAAAAAATTTTTTTTAAGTAGCCTACCTGTGCCTGCTGTCTAATACTTAGCGTTAGTGTTAGCTAGCTAGTACTAACGACATTTTTTTAAAGTAGCCTACCTGTGCCTGCTGTCTAATACTTAGCGTTAGTGTTAGCTAGCTAGTACTAACGACATTTTTTAAGTACCTGTGCCTGCTGTCTAATACTTAGCGTTAGTGTTAGCTGGTCGGTTGCTCAATAACAGTTACCTATGTAGATCTTTTCACCAGTGTCAAACAGAGACAGGATGACTGCCGATGTTAGCATCAGGGCAGCCTGTCACAGGTCTATGCGAAAAGAGCGAGAAGCCCCACAGCCTGAGAGTAGCGATGGTTCGCATAAGGTTGATCTGTTCGCGTTCACCATCAGTTCCAGTTCAAGGATGGTAACGCTATGTCAAACTTCTCAAGGTATAAAGGCTAATCTGGCAATACGATCAGGACCCTCTTGACTATCTAATCTATCTAGTCGTCATGATTAAAAGGCACGATTTATACCAGCTTATTTCCAAATATTTATAAGAACATAATATTGCATAATGGTAAGCACAGGCTGTTCGGCCCATCTAGGGTCATCATTTAAAGCAGCGGTCCCCAACCTTTTTGCACCACGGACCGGGGGGGGGGGCAGAGAATCACGCACATAACAAAACACAATAAAGTGCATATTATATCATTTAATTATTACATTTATAATGTAAATGTGACTCAACTCAACTTCTTTTAAATGCAGCTTTCTTTTTTGGCAGTCTTGGAGTCTTCTGCTGTCTCATCATTGGGTTTTTCCCCCTTTTCAAAGAAGCTCTCCAGCAATGTTTGTTTTTTACTCATTTTTGCTAGGGTTAGCTTGTGGGCTTAATTTATTGGTGCATGGAAAAAAAAACTGCGACTGAGACTAGTGCAGAAAAGAGGCACAGACGGAAGTGGTCATTTTTTAAATAAAAACACCCTGCAGACTGCGATAGTCAATAAAATGGAAATAAAATAAAAATTAAAACGTTTTTATTCTTTCTGTGCGGCCAAATGATCCACGGACCGGTACCGGTCCGCGGCCCGGTCATTGGGGACCCCTGATTTAAAGAATATCCTGTCCTGCATCAGTCCTGGACCTGAATACCCCAAGTGTTTCTGCCTCCACTACCTGACCTGACAAGCTGTTTCCACGCATTTACAACTGTGTAAAAAAATACTTCCTGATATCAGTGTGAAATTGACCTTTAACAAATTTCCACCTATACTTGGAGGAATTAAAAAGGAAAGCAGAGCAGCAGTCTGCTGACGAGCAGGTGATTTCTAACCATCTAGTTCAACATAAACTGCTTCTAGCGCTGGCAGTGAATAAACGCATCCTTTAATGTGTCAAACAACGCATTAAAATGTGTTTTATTATACAGCAGTACGTGCCGTTGTCTTTTAGCTAAAGTGTCTCCCAGCGGTTCAGTGACGTGATTCAGCAAAGTATAAACGTGTAGATTTTCAAGTTTGCTGTGCTGTGCAGAGGCAGGGAGGACAGGGTTAATGTGGTTGGTGGAGCCTGGGTTTTTTGGCAATCAAATACTGTGCCGTTTGTATCATGCTGCCTTATGTCGACTCCTAAATGTTTCATTTTTCAAGTTTGATGTGTTGCCAGCCTTGAATAAAATCGGTTTGCAGCAGTTATTTCACTTTGCATTGTTATTGTCAACTTTGCAGAAGTGTAGCCAAACTTTTGACATGCACCTGTATGTTTTGGTACAGTGGAATAACGTTATTGCTCGCTAGGTTGTGTTCTCGTATTGATGTTGATTTATCAGCATGAGTATTTCACATGTGCAGCTCCAGCAGGCGGTACTCAGTCACAGCATTACCGGTCGGCAGAATGGCTCTGACCGTAAGTGATATGAATAGACTGTAGTTACACATAAGAACATTTCAGTGCCATTAAAGAACCACATTTCACAGCCAGCAAGAGCAAAAACCAAGACATTTATGGCAAAAAGAACCCACATTTAACTTGTGTGCCACTACAATGATCAAATAAAATGTCTTACCATTGCGATTCGCTAGCTAGCTGATCGTCCAATTCACCATGAATTAACGTTATCCCAGTCCGTGAACACCGGCAACACTAGCAGTCCAACATCAGCTGGAAGTCATCAATCTGTGTCTTTACGTTCACGAGGGAAGCCAGCCAACACTCAGCCCGGGGTCGTGCTATGCAAAGTCCTGCCACCGTTTATCCCAAAAACCGGATGAAAGACTGCGCCTTCTTCAGATCTTCGAACCTCTGCTGTCCTCCTGGAGCGTTGATGATCAGTATCACCGGGAACATTATGGTGTATGTCATGCGCCGTTCACGGAGCAGAATCGAACCCCGGTCGCCGTGGCCAGCGTCGGACATTGAAACCACTAGACCACACGGGAGGCCCGTTCGGGTTGGCTCTTAAACGGTGTATGTTCTGGAGGGTGTGGCGTCCCCAAGGGTTGGGCGACACTCACTGACCTTTCAGAGGGCGTAGGCAAGTGCAATAACACTGAGGAGGCAGTAATATCAGCAGAAATGATGATTTATTTAAACAAACAACACAAAACGCAGGGTGGGGTCTTTTGGGGCATACGAACACAAAGTCCACAATCCTTGTCTCTTTGTCGATGTCCGTTCCAAATCCGCAATCCAGGTCCAAGTTCCGTTGTCCAGTCCGTAATCCAATTCCAAGTAATCCAATCCAAACACCAAACAAACACACTTTCAAAACTCTCTCTCTCTCTCTCAAAACTCTCTCCAAAAACTCTCTCCAAAAATACTGGCTGGTCAATAGACTTCACAGTTATCTTTTCTCTCTCTCACTCACCAACTCCTCACAACCACGTTCCTACTCCTCTCCAAGAACAATGGGATCGAGTCCTTTAAATAGGCCTTGCAATGGCCTTCAGCTGGTCGTTTGCTCCCCATGCCTGACCCGTTCAGGTGTTGCGGTGGCATGCTGGGAAATGTAGTGAAAATGGCTGCCATGTGTTGTAGGCCAGGCAGCCATTTCCTAGTGCAGCCCATCCGGCTGCCACACACCCTCCTCCTCAGCTCTGACCTTGGGAGGGCTGAGCGGCCTATTCCCAGCGGCCACCAGGAGGATCCCCCTCTCCAGGTCCACTCAGGCAGTTTTCCACCGGGTCAAACGTCCAGATCCCATCTCCATTCGCCTGAAAAATGTCTGGCAGACATTAATGAGTGACATAAGTTGCTCACCTTTTGTGCCACAAAATGGCCACCAGTGGGTACAGGCTCTGGGCTCCACGGACGGAGCGGTCATCGCTCCTGTTCTGGTCTTCACCAACGTTCCATGGCTCCACCAGTGCACGTGATGCAGCTTCATCATCTGGCGTCCTCTCTTGGGCCTTTTCCGCCACTGCCACGTTGCTTCCATGTGGTCAAGTGGGGTAACTGGGGAAAACACACACTCTTCAGATGGTTAGCTTTATTCTTTACTTTATTTTTCATATTGGCATCTCCTTTCCACAGACGCCTTCCCACGGTCCTTTCGTTTACAAGTCAGTCTATTTTGTTTCCCTTTTCTCTTCATGTGAGAGCTTCTGAACTCCCATTCTTTTCTCTGTCCGGTTAATGTTAGTGAGGGAGATGGACTTACCACGTCAGGAGATGGTCGGGTGCTCAAACAGGCCTCGGCCTTAATTAGAGGCCTTCCTCAACCCTATGGTCCCCCATAGCTCCTCTAGGCTCCCTTGAAGGTCCGGCAGGCTGGTGGGACTGAGGACCATTGTCCCCACTCCAATGTCTGGTCATCCTCTCCTGCTGGCTCCATTGGCTGTGAGAACTCCACCTGTGTGCTAGCGTCTTGGGTGACAGGAACACACTTTACAAAGTCCAGCTCTTCACTCACCCCTTTCAGTCGGTCTTGTAGGTCCAGCACAGTCTCGGCTTGGACCTTCAGTACTTCCTGAAATGATTTCTCTGTGGCCCGCTGCTGGGCTTCCATCTCCGCCATCTTCCCCTGAAGCTGTGCGGTCTGCTCCAGCTGCAGCTTCTGGACCTGCTCCTGGTGCTCCAGCGCACTCTTCTCCGCCGTCTCCTCTCCGCTTCCTTGAGTCTGCGCTCGAACCATCCCCTTGGTGCCCTCCATGGACTGGATTTGAGCCTGCAGCTTCTCCACCGTTGGCTGTAGGCTCTCCAGCTCCCGAGTGCGGGCCTTCTCGTCACGGAGCTGTGAGCGGATCTCCTCCTCGGTGCGGTTCTTGTCCTCGTGCAGGCCGCGCAGCTCCTTCTCGTAGCGCCCGCACGCCCAGCACCTCTTCTCGTGCTGCAGCCGCACGTCGCTCAGCTCCTCCTTGTGCCGCGACTTCTCCTGCGCCACGTCGATGGCCAGCTCGTCCAGCATGGCCTGGTGCTTGTCCGCCGTCTTCTGGTCTCCTCCAGCTCCTGCTGGAGTTTGTCCTTCTCTTGGCCCAGTTCAGTCACCTGCTCCAGGAGCCGGCTGTTGGCACGGTTCACCTCCTGCAGCTGGGAGCTGGCGTCATCTCTCTGGGCCAGGAGCTTCTCCTGCTCGGTCTGCCTCTGCTGCAGCTCCATGTTCAGCGCCATTTCCTGCTCCACACTCTTCTCCAGCTGGGCCAGCTGCTCCCGCAGGGCGTTGGCCTCGACCTGGTGCGTATCCCTGCTCTCCTGCTCCACTTGGCACGGAGTTGCTCCGCCTCGGACGCATGGTTCTCCGCTGCTTTCCTTAGCTCTGCCTCCTTCTGGGCGAGCCTGGTCTGGCATCCCCCAAGGCCCTGGCATACTCATCTGTGGCCTGGTCCTGGGACTCCTGCATGTCCAGACAATGTCGCTGCTCATCCTCACGCATCTGGGTTAGGGTTCTCACCTGCTCTTTGAGCGCCAGGTTGTGGGACTCGACACGCCTCATCTCATCGCCATGGGACGCCTTCTCCTTTTCTATCTCCGCACCCATGATTCTCACCACTCCCAGGAGTCCATGTGGTGCTCCTCTCGCTAACTTCATTACTGCCATCATGTGGCGCTCCTCTGAGGCGCTCACCTCCAACTTTGCCTTGCACAGCTCAAGCTGGGCACTCTGCTTCAGCTGTTGGACCTCACGGAGGGTGACACGCCATTGGTCCTCCACCATGGCTGCCCGTCTCTTCAGTCTCTGCATCTCTTCCATCGTGGAGTCTGTTGCACAAACCAAACATAAACCCTGCTGCACTACCTCCTCTTGCCTATCTGTGCTGCCCTCTGCCCGCATTCTCCACCATATGTGGCGTCCCCAAGGGTTGGGCGACACTCACTGACCTTTCAGGGGCGTAGGCAAGTGCAATAACACTGAGGAGGCAGTAATATCAGCAGAAATGATGATTTATTTAAACAAACAACACAAAACGCAGGGTGGGGTCTTTTGGGGCATACGAACACAAAGTCCACAATCCTTGTCTCTTTGTCGATGTCCGTTCCAAATCCGCAATCCAGGTCCAAGTTCCGTTGTCCAGTCCGTAATCCAATTCCAAGTAATCCAATCCAAACACCAAACAAACACACTTTCAAAACTCTCTCTCTCTCTCAAAACTCTCTCCAAAACTCTCTCCAAAAACTCTCTCCAAAAATACTCTCCAAAAATACTGGCTGGTCAATAGACTTCACAGTTATCTTTTCTCTCTCTCACTCACCAACTCCTCACAACCACGTTCCTACTCCTCTCCAAGAACAATGGGATCGAGTCCTTTAAATAGGCCTTGCAATGGCCTTCAGCTGGTCGTTTGCTCCCCATGCCTGACTTCGTTCAGGTGTTGCGGTGGCATGCTGGGAAATGTAGTGAAAATGGCTGCCATGTGTTGTAGGCCAGGCAGCCATTTCCTAGTGCAGCCCATCCGGCTGCCACAAGGGGAACTGCAGATTTTTGTTGATTTGGCATCTTGGTCGCGTTAAGACAAGGTTACAGGTGAGTAAAACTAAATCTGTCGCTTAAAAGTTTAATTTCAGGATGATAAACTACTACGAAGGCTGGAGTCTACTTTCAAACAGCCGTCACCTAACTGCGTCATGTGACTCCCCTGTTTTGGCGGACTTTTTAAAGAACGAGAGAGGAGCAAGAGAGAAATGGGGGGTGAACCACTGGAAAGAACTGATAATATAGCTCACCCCCAGAGGAGGCAAGCTCTGGTAGGCAAAACCCAAGCACAAAGCTCTTGTTTTCTTTTTTCTTTTTTAAAAACCTGTTTGTATTTTTTTCTGTGCTGGCCTCCCTGATTAAAATGGTTCTGTTTTTTAATCTCTTAGTTTAAAGAACCTATATGTATCTGTCTGATGACTATAGGCAATGTTTTGTTTGAATGTTGTTTTGTGCCCCTGTCCTTGTAAAATAGACCTTTTGTGTATATGAATGTCCTTTTGTTGAGTGTGCTGTTTAAAATAGATACAACCAATAAAAGATATATTGCACTATTCTGGAGCCTTGAATGAGGCACGCTCACGACGTCATCACACCGTGTGTCTGGCTGGACTTGAGCATAGACATTATGTGAGATTTGTAGAGGCATGGAGAATGTGAAATGCTGGCTTGATCTTCATATGACCTACTCACGTTTTATCACACTGGGCATTAACTGCTTTCTGAACTTTGTGAATTCTGTGTGCCCTTTTTAAATGGTCTTCCTCGTGGTGTTGTTCTGTACTGTTAGAGGTGTGAAATTCTAGCAGCAGTTCAGATGTCCTCCCC
>JAINUG010002216.1:0-12694 GCA_029706075.1 Aldrovandia affinis
CAGGCAAGATCACGAGTGGTAAATCCCAATATTCGCCTTGGAAAGGTAGCTAGGTCTTACTTTCACTATGTTCTTCAGCTTTTTAGTGCAAATACAATTGTTTTCATTTATTTTGGTGATCGCTAAACTCGCTAAGCCGCATTTGTGAAATAAAAACAAATGCTTACTTTTAAAGCATGATCAAACATTCTTCCCGTCCCTGAAGACTGAGCTATTTGCTTCCCCACCTCCACCTTGCTGCACCTTATATTCAGCCTGTAACTGAAGATTTAATGTCAAGTTTCAGAGTAAGGCCATATACTGCGGAAGACTCACCTCCTATTCTTTTTCCCCAGGAGAGAGGGATAGATGTCCAACAGGAGATGTAGTGTAGTACTCTGCAAGCCCACTCTGGCCTGCCCACTCACCTGTCCGTTTTAGTTAACATCCTATATTAGTATCAAGTACATTTTTCAAATGCGTTGCAAATGAACAGTTTTTAAAATACGAATTTAAGACTTTAACTTCACAATTAAATGTTATTTAATCTGCTGCCACTGGAACCCCCTCACCATAACAGTAGGGGGTGCTGTCACCACTGACCCAGCTGCGAAGCCCCCTCCACCGCCTTAACCATTAGTCACTCAACCCTCTGCCCCCGCCACCTCCAGTACATCAGTAGGGGGTGCCTCTGGAGTTAGTCTCCACAACCCCATGTCTGTACCAAAACACAAGCAGGCACCACACCCACAGCAGTAGGGGGCGCCACTATCTGAGAAACTGCAGCTGGTGCTGGCTCCCGATCCGGTTCCGCACTTCACACGGCAGAGAAGAAACGGCCACACTCCACCCACTGATACAAATGGATGGTAAGGGGGACGGAGTGTCTTTAGAATAAAGCAGCTCCACCCACACATCCCACAAGGCAGGCGCCTCCTTAAAGGTTGAATACTTTGAATAAAAATGAAAACGGGCCACCTCTGGCGGCCTCCCAGGTGGTCTAGCGGGTTCGATTCCACCGGTTGCGCCAGTTTCGGCTCTGGCTGGGAGTGCCACTAGGGGGCGGCAATTGGGGTTCCAGGAGGGGGCAGGATAAAAGCCAAAGGAAAGACTCGCTGCATATATGAGTGGTCCTGTGGGTCGGTGACAGGCTTCGGCCTAGGCGGGTACTGGCTCGAAGGAGGCGGTACAGTGCTCACTACCGGCCGGACTACGGCAGCGAGTTCACATACAAGGGATAATGGCATGAATAAAGAGAGGGAATTGGATACTAAAATGTGGGGGGAAAAACTGCAAAAAATTATAAAATATAAAAAAATTAAAAACAGGCCACCTCAAAGGTGAAATGAAAAAAAGATCAAAGCAACAAACAGTTTCCGGGTCCAAATAAAAAATCTCCCTCAAAATCTTGGTAACAAAAAAATCCAAAGTAAATACCTTTCATCGTTCTGATGACAGCACCTCAAATTGCACTATTCCTTTTTATATTTTATTGTCTTCATAATTCCGTTTCATCACTGTTTTTACAGTTCAAACACATTTTTATGGATGGTGTGAGGGGGGGTAAAGGAGAAAATGAATAAATACATTCATACATTTACATGTAAAAAATGTTGAAAAGAAAGAAGCAAATTAATCATTAAAAAAGTGAAGGAAACTATAACAGAAGAGCGGGGGAGGGAGAAAAAAATGATAGTAAAGGATAAACTTGAAGAAAAACCTCAAACAAAAAAACGTTACCAAGGGGTAGTAGACTTCACACAGGTGGTATTTCATTCACATTTGATCTCTAGAAACTTGTGGTGTTTTAATATATCAGTGTCAAGGCGTATTACATTTGAATTCAGTATTTTATCCCATTTCTTGGCAAAAAGTTCCTCTTTATTCCTTTTTCTGTGTTAATTTCTCCATCACATACAATTATTTTAGTCTTCTTCCAGTCCAAGATATTTGTTGTATTCTAACATGTTATTTGGATATTGTCCTAAAACTAGATGTTCAACTCTTAAAGGCCTCTTGAAAATTATTTCTATAGCTTCACAGATTTCAGACCAGAATGTGTTTAAAAGATTACAGGAGAAGAACATGGGTGTATAGTGAGCTACTGCTGCTTCCCCAAATACTCTCCAACACCTTGAGGTAATCGCATTATTATATTTTGATTGTATTAATGGTGTTTTTAAAAATCATATTTGTACTTTCCAGGCATATTCCTGCCAGTACATTGAGCTCATTGTCCTAAATACATTGTAAAAGCAACATTGTCATTCGTCTTCTGTGATACCTATTCTTAATTCTTCTTCCCATCTATTTTGTCATGTGTTCATCATTATCTTTCTGCAGTATTTGTACAAGTGTTCTAAAAATTTTTTTACTTTATTTTCTATATGATTTCATCATGTACAACAAAAGGGGATAGATATCCCAAGATTTTTTAAATCTTTAAAACATTTTTCATTAAGTAACTTATTATTTGAAGATGCCTTAATATGGCATTCCCCAAATATATATATATATTTTATTTTTTTTTTTTTTCTTATAAGTTTTCAAAGGAATCCATCCCCATTTCATTGTACATCTGGTAATATCTAATCAGTCCTGTGTTAACCCAGCTCTTAAAAACACCATCCATTGTATTTGGGTTCAAATTTGGATCCTGTGAGATTTCTCTTTAAAGTATCAATTCATTACTTATATTTTTTGTTCGAGGTTATTTATGTTCTTTTCGAATTCCTAAAGCATATTAATATTTTCATATATTTAGAGATTCTGTTAGGTTAGTTTAAACTTTCTTCCATTTTGTAATTGTCATTCATCCATGTCAGAATGGGTTTAGCCTGGGCTGCATAGTAATAGTTAATTAAATTTGGGACTGCTAGTGCACATTTATCTTTAACTTTGTTAAATGTTTTGTTTCACTCATGGTTTCTTTTCATCCCAAATAAATGTACCCAAAAGCTTATCCCATTCTCTAAAAGTTTATATTGGGATTGGAATTGGTACATTTTGAAACAAAAGTACATTCATTTTTATGGTGTCAACTTTTTCAGATATTGATGGAGGAAGTAACCCCCAGCTATGTAGATCTTCTCTGAGCCAATTTTCCATGAATTCATAATTGTCTTGATACAGTAGATCTACATTTTGGGGTGTATTAACTCCAAAGTGTTTCAGTTTATATTTATTATTCTTTAAAATCTTGATTTAAAGTAATGCCTATTTCTATTGCTTCATGGTTTACTTGTATTCAGTTTATAACCAGAAACTAGACTGTACTCTTATTTCTTCCATTAAGACTGGTAGTGATGTATAGGTATTTATTAAAAATGTGATTGTATCATCTGCGTAAAGTGCCAGTTTATGTCGTTCTCCTCCCACTAATTCCCTTAATTTGTACAAATTATTTCAGCCAGTGCTTCCATGCACATGATGAATATGAATGGAGAAAGAGGATCTCCCTGCCTTGTTCCCCTGCCTAAATTAAATGTGCTTGATATTGTACCATTCACTCTTACTCTGGCACTGGGGCTATGATACATTATCTTCAACCAATTCACAAATGTATTATGGAATCCAAATGCTGTACAGGTTTAAAATATAAAAGACCATGATACCCTGTCAAATGCTTTTTCAGCATCCAGGGTTATCATCAACATTTGTTGGTTTTCTTTGATAGAATAATCTTAAATATTAAGAATACGTTGTCAGTTAATCTATTGTGTACAAATCCTGTCTGGTCTTGCTGAATATTAGGAATTACTCGCTTCGACCGGTTACTCAGATGTTAATATTTTGTGATCTACATTCTAAAGGGATATAGGTCTATATGAAGCGCATTCCGCCAGGTCTTTGCCTTCCTTATGAATTATGGTGATAACAGAACAATTCCAAGACTGTACCCATTCCTGTTTTTCTAAAACCCAATTAAAAACTTTACATGGTATAGAAGACAATATTTCTTTAAACTAATTCTAAAATTCATTTGTATATCCATCACTACTGGGGCGTTTACCGTTTTTAGATTTTTTTAAATGATATTCAATATTTCCTCCTCTGTAATAGGTTTGATTAATTGTTTATTTTTTTCATGTGAGACCTTTGGAAGATTTAAATGATCAAAGGATGATTGCTTTCTCATGCATTGTAGGAAGTCTCAGAGACCTAAGCTTATTTTGGCTGATTTTCCCTCCTTTTACTTTTTGTTAAATTGTTTTCAACCATTACCTCTTACCATCAAGTCCTATACCTCATTCTTTTCAGAACAGTCTCGGCTACATGGCAGAAATCACATAAAATCACTCCATTGTATTATATGTGTAAACTGCAATGAAAATCCCCCCAAATAACAAAAACATAAATTATATTCTTGTATTTTATTGCACACAGCCAACACACAACCCCAAGACTTTTGATTTCTGTTTCTGTCACACCAAGGTCTTGGTACGAGATTTTTTTAAACATATATATATTTATTTTACTATATACATGTGCTATATATCATAGCAGTCTAGCCTAGCTATGCCAGGCTGCAAAACAGTTTCTGTCCAGTACTACACAGAGGCACCTGACACTCCAGGCACATCCATGGGATTTGCATGTACCCCTGCCCTGTGGCCTTGCAGTGTTCACAGTGCCTGCGGCCTGTTGTGGCCTTTCTGCTCTTCTCTTCTCCTGGTCGGATTGGGACAGGAACGTGCCCAGTCTGTTTCTTCATGCTGGCAATGTTTGTAGCCGCTCCACAGAGCTGTGCTGCCAGCTCCTCCATGTACTCTCTGTGAGGCAATGGGGCAAGAGATTTCTGCATTTGCAGTTCTTTGTAAATGAGGTAGCTGTTCAGTGCTGTAGTGTCCACTTGAAACAATGTTCTATACCAACGCTGTTCCTTGCGGTGAACAGAGTAATATTGTAGTAGCTTGTCAGATAGTTCCACACCACCCATGTGTCTGTTGTATTCCACAACAGGTGCAGGAACTGGTACAGTGAGTGTGATCCAAGTCCCATCCCTCTGTTTCTGCCTTTTTACAGTTTCACCAGAAAAGGTCTGATGAACTTGGAAATACCTTAATGATGAGTCTATTGTTATCCTGTATATCAAATTGAACACCTGATGCCATGGTAATAGAGCATCCAACATATATCCCCAACTATCCAAGATCTTGTAAGGGGTGGCTATTAATGTTTTAACTCTTAAATAAAAGTGAGGCCGGGAGTGCCACCAGGGGCGGCGATTGGCTGTCCGCCCCAGGGAAGGGGGAGGGAAGCTGACATGACGTTCGCTGCGAATAAGAGTGGCCCTGGGTTACGGTCGACGGCTTGGCGAGTGCCGTCTCGGAAGAGGCGTTACGTCGCCTTCGTCACTACCGGTCGCAGGACTACGGCAGCAAACTCACATCACTTGATGGGATTGACATAAAAAATAGCGGGTCTAATTGGCTATCAAATTGGGAGAGAATGGGATAAATTCCGAAACAAAAATTTAAAATTTAAAATTTAATAAAAGGGATACATTTCTCTATTTATACTTTCTTTTGACCAGTAAAATGTTTTTATATGTGGCCGGCAAACTAGTTCCTGACCATTTCCTTTACCAATTTCTCTTTTCCATGTTTGTGGTGAAGCCCCAATGAGTTGATAACATTTTTGTAATGTGCAAACATTTCCATAAATATTGATTAGTTGTTTATAAGACATAATTTTACCTTTCATATTCACAATATCATTTATAAAAATAAAGCCTTTATCAAACATATTTTTCAATCTTTTGTAAAATTATCTATCAACACCTTAGGGTTTAACCATATAATTTGTTAATATTTCTTCAGTATTTTCTGGAGGATAAAACTGAAATTGCAGCCAAATTTGTATCACTTCTTTCAAAAAAAGCAACACATCAGAAAGTATTACCACAGGAAACCACAAGGAGGTTTTTACTTGCAAAAAGGGGAAAAAACACTAATTGAACATTGGATGGGCATTCTTTAGTATTCTACTAGAAAACCAATTTGAGTTCAGATAAAATGTATGAATCAGTGAGGCTTTTAGTCAGAGATTCAAAACTTTTAGGTTTAACCCCCTGAGGTCGGCTGGATCGGCGCCGATCCAAGCAGCAATACAAGTATATTACTATTTCTAACTTCGCGATATTTTATCATACACACGCGGCAAAAACATTGACAGAAACCTTAGAATCGCGACTTTCCGATTTGAGCACTGGCAAATCAAATAAAATTAGCTTAATTAGACCAAAAGTAAACCTTGCTTTTTACTCTGTTTTTTACCTTTTAGTAACGTCCCCTTCTATTGACATGTTAACGAGGTGCTAATTTCGGGAGGTGCGTCGGGCCATGTGTGAAAACGCCGGCATAAACAACACAAACTGAAGAGGACAGTCTATGCTGATATTTATTTTATTTCGCTTGTTTTCAAATACTCGTGAAAATATATATAAATTCCGCGTCTTGTGACTACATATTCCGCATGTCGCAATGTAACAAATTGCAATAGGCACAGAAAATACTTTTCAAACAGCCTAAAATGTTATAAAATATATCGTATGTCTGTGTTTACGCTTGCAATCTGCCAGCAACAGTATATTCACGAGTATATTTTCAAATACTCGTGAAAATATATGAATTCCGCGCCTTGTGACTACATATTCCGCATGTCGCAATGTAACAAATTGCAATAGGCACACAAAATACTTTTCAAACAGCGTAAAATGTTATAAAATATATCGTATGTCTGTGTTTACGCTTGCAATCTGCCAGCAACAGTCTATGCTATTGATTTTATTTCGCTTGTTTTTTTATTTTTTTACATCTTGTCTGTGTTTACGCTTGCAATCTGCCAGCAACAGTCTATGCTGATATTAATTTTATTTCGCTTGTTTTCAAATACTCGTGAAAATATAGCCTATGAATATCGCGTGTTGTGACGCCAAACATTCCGCGTGTTGCAACGTAACAAAGAGCCAAAATGAATATTCAGGTATTTAGCATTTAGCCCTCCCACAGCCTGAAATAAATGTGACCAGTTCTGATAAAAACAGGTTTTTAGCTATTTAGATCTCAGATGTGCTAAACTATTTTCACACCCTTACATAACCAAGACCTTGGTGAACAAACGCACATTGGCAAAACAATTCGTCACTATAGTTTAGTGTGTGCTTTCACATCTTTTGTGACAGCAGAAAAATTTACTATTTTTAACTTGTGTGTTTGTAGATCTATTTACAAGCTGCATATGATACTGACCAAACTATTGATGGCATACAAATGTAGCTGTGATTGTCCTTCAAATAAAAATATCAAACACTTTGGAGTAAGTGTGTGTTAAATTGATGAAATTGAGATAAATATCAGACCATGCCAAAATCTAAAAACATTAAAAGCTTAGCACGGACCTCAGGGGGTTAATAATCTCAAACCACCCGATTCATATTCATTATAAAGATGTATGTGTTTTACCTTATCGGGTTTATCATTCCATATAAATATGAATATTTTTTTACTCATGATTTAAAAAAGGATTCCCCTTGTCGTGGAAAAAATAACTCAGCAGGATCAGAGAGAATTCCTTTAAACAGTATTAAAGCTTTAATTACGAGCAGCTGCACGGAGACCCGTGTCACGCAGGACGGCGAATCTCCCGCCTTCAAATTCAAACTGATATTTATTTCCAACACAACGGAAGGGGAGGGAACAATCACAAGGGGGAAGTAACAGGGCGTTAACTTACAGGTAAATGGAGCTATGGGCTAACATGAAGATATAATAGGTTGTTAGAACAGCCCTCCCAGGGTCCTAAACCAATGGGAAGGAGGTTTCCTGCCATAGGGGACGAACAACTGTTCCTTTGAAGTTATGGCGCGAAAAGCCCTTTGTCTCTGACTTCCTGTGGCGCTGCAGCGTCACACTGAATTAATTAGTGTCTACATCCTCTGTGGATGTATCCCAACTCGATACAAATTTCTTCCTCCACAATCCCCCCTTTTGTGCTATTTTTTACAATCTGCACAAACCTTACCTTACATTTGTATCTGTACTGTACTGTTTCTCTCCTTCCCTCCATCTGATACCCAGGTCCCGGCACGGATCTCTGCATGCCTGGCTGACATCTCCGCATGGATGTCCACCCACCACCTGAAGCTGAACCTGGGGAAGACAGAGCTGCTCTTCCTCCCAGCGAAGGGCTCCCCGATGATTGATGCGTCAATTACCGTGGAAGGCTCCATAGTGTCTCCGTCCCAGTCTGCCAGGAGTCTCGGGGTAACCTTGGACAACCAGCTGTGCTTCTCGAGCCATATTGCAGCGATCTCCCGGACCTGCCGTTTCTCCCTCCACAACATCCGGAGGATCAGACCGTTCCTCACCCAAGAGGCCACTCAACTCCTGGTCCAGGCCCTGGTGATCTCACGTCTGGACTACTGCAATTCCTTGCTGGCAGGCCTTCCGGCCTGTGCCATCAAGCCACTGCAACTAGTCCAGAACGCTGCTGCTCGCCTGGTGTTCAACCAGCCGAAGTTCACCCACGTCACCCCTCTACTCTCCTCTCTGCATTGGCTCCCCATCGCAGCACGCATCAGATTCAAGTCACTGGTGCTTGCTTTTCAAGCGGCCAGAGGTACTGCTCTCCCATACCTCCAGTCACTCATCACGCCCTACACCCCGTCCAGACCCCTCCGCTCCGCCTCCGCTGGCAGACTGACTGCCCCATCCCTCCGGGCGCCTGGCAGCCGCTCCTCGCGGTCTCGCCTCTTCTCTGTCCTGGTCCCTCGATGGTGGAACGACCTCCCGCAATCGGTCAGGACTGCGGAATCACTTCCAATCTTCCGCAAGAGACTCAAAACCCACCTCTTCAGACTCCACTACCACTGAACACTGTCCATCTAGTCAATCTGTCATCACCACTGTTTACTTGTTCAAAAAAAAAAAAAAAAAAAAAAAAAAAAAAAACCCCACTAACCTTTTCTTTCCCAATGTTACAGGTATGATACGCAGATGCCTGCAATGATGTCTTTTGCCGTTTTACTGCACTGATCTCGTACGCTAACTTTGATTGTTCTCACCTTGTATTAATGCACATCTTGTAAGTCGCTCTGGATAAGAGCGTCTGCTAAATGCTTAAAATGTAAAATGTAATGTTTAAGCTGCTGGTGACAACCCTTCTGAAGAGCCGTGCGGACAGAGAACACTTCTTCAAGGTTTGGCCCCGCCCTCCCCTTCTCACATCCTGCCGACCTTGCTCAGCTCCGCCCCTTCCTACTCTGTGTTTCATATAAAATGATTGACATGAGAATCTTTACAATGATGCAATACATTACATCCTGCACCCCCGCTTGGACTGTGTGTCAGCACAGTCCAATCCTGGAGAAAAAGAGAGAAAGAGAGAGAGAAAAAGAGAAAAGAGAAAAAAGAGAGAGAGAGAGAGAGAGAGAGAGAGCGAGAAGAGGAGAGAGATGGGCAGACACGCTCCGAGTTGGGTGTCTCATTCGAATGTCTGCCCTATCAACTTTCGATGGTACTTTCTGTGCCTACCATGGTGACCACGGGTAACGGGGAATCAGGGATCAGTCTCCTGGACGCGTCTCTGCGTACCCTGGCTCCGCCCATGTGGCTTTTCTTGACGGCGAAGTGGCGGGTGCAAGTAAGGGTTGCAAATTAGTCTTACACTCCTAGTATAACATACATATTCATATGTATTAATAGCATAGAAGGTTCCGGTCCTAACAATTTTAGCAATTTTTTGTCCGTCCTCATTAGCACTTTTGCTATTTTAACTGTGCCAAGCATCACAGAAAGTGAAACGTTGTCTAAAGGAAAAATATATATATTTAAAAAAAATTGACAAAAAAATTTGACAAAAAAAAAATAATATATAAAATATATATATAAAGGAAAAATATATATATATAAAAAAATTGACAAAAAAATATATATATATAAAAACAATTTGACTGTACAAAAAAATTTAACAAAAAAAAAAAAAAAAAAATGTATATAAAGGGAAAAAAAAAAAATTTGATAAAAAATATATATATAATATAAATATATAAAGGAAAAAAAAAAAAAATATATATAAAAAAAATGTACTAAAAAATTGCTCAAACACTGTGCATCACTGCTCAAAACTGTGCATCATTGTTCAAAACTGCACAACATTGTGCATCACTGCTCAAAAGTGCGCATCACTGCGCATCACTGCTCAAAACTGTGCATCACTGCTCAAAACTGCGCATCACTGCTCAAAACTGCGCATCACTGCTCAAAACTGCCCATCACTGTTCAAAACTGCACAACACTGCGCATCACTGCTCAAAACTGTGCATCACTGCGCATCACTGCTCAAAACTGCGCATCACTGCTCAAAACTGCGCATCACTGCTCAAAACTGCGCATCACTGCTCAAAACTGCGCATCACTGTTCAAAACTGCACAACACTGCGCATCACTGCTCAAAACTGCGCATCACTGCGCATCACTGCTCAAAACTGCGCATCACTGCTCAAAACTGCGCATCACTGCTCAAAACTGCGCATCACTGTTCAAAACTGCACAACACTGCGCATCACTGCTCAAAACTGCGCATCACTGCTCAAAACTGCGCATCACTGCTCAAAACTGCGCATCACTGTTCAAAACTGCACAACACTGCGCATCACTGCTCAAAACTGCGCATCACTGTTCAAAACTGCACAACACTGCGCATCACTGCTCAAAACTGTGCATCACTGCTCAAAACTGCGCATCACTGTTCAAAACTGCACAACACTGCGCATCACTGCTCAAAACTGCGCATCACTGTTCAAAACTGCACAACACTGCACATCACTGCTCAAAACTGTGCATCACTGCTCAAAACTGCGCATCACTGCTTAAAACTGCGCAACCCTAACCTTAACCCTGAAAAAAATAATGTCACCAAATTTTTTTAAAAAGGAAAAAAATAAATATATATATTAAAAAAAAATTACTAAAAAATTGCTCAAAACTGCGCATCACTGCTCAAAACTGCGCATCACTGCTTAAAACTGCGCAACCCTAACCTTAACCCTGAAAAAAATAATGTCACCAAATTTTTTTTTAAAAGGACAAAAAAAAATATATAAAAAAAATGTTACAAAATAATTTGACAAAAATATATATATTTATGTAAAATATACATATAAAGGAAAAATATATACATATTTAGAAAAAATTACAAAAAATGTGACAAAAAAATAAATAAATATATAAAATATATACATAAAGGAAAAATATATATATTTAAAAAAAATTGACAAAAAAATTTGACAAAAAAAAATAATATATAAAATATATATATAAAGGAAAAAAAATATATATATAAAAAATTGACAAAAAAGATATATATATAAAAACAATTTGACTGTAAGGAAAAAAAAATTTATATAAAAAAAAAAAAAAAAAATGTATATAAAGGGAAAAAAAAATATAAAAAAAAAAAAAAGATTTGATAAAAAAAACAATATATATAAAATAAATATATAAAGGAAAAAATATATATATATATCAAAAAAAATGTATTAAAAAATTGCTCAACACTGTGCATCACTGCTCAAAACTGCGCATCATTGTTCAAAACTGCACAACATTGTGCATCACTGCTCAAAAGTGCGCATCACTGCTCAAAAGTGCGCATCACTGCGCATCACTGCTCAAAACTGTGCATCACTGCTCAAAACTGCGCATCACTGCTCAAAACTGCCCATCACTGTTCAAAACTGCACAACACTGCGCATCACTGCTCAAAACTGCGCATCACTGCGCATCACTGCTCAAAACTGCGCATCACTGCTCAAAACTGCGCATCACTGCTCAAAACTGCGCATCACTGCTCAAAACTGCGCATCACTGTTCAAAACTGCACAACACTGCGCATCACTGCTCAAAACTGCGCATCACTGCGCATCACTGCTCAAAACTGCGCATCACTGCTCAAAACTGCGCATCACTGCTCAAAACTGCGCATCACTGCTCAAAACTGCGCATCACTGTTCAAAACTGCACAACACTGCGCATCACTGCTCAAAACTGCGCATCACTGCGCATCACTGCTCAAAACTGTGCATCACTGCTCAAAACTGCACATCACTGCTCAAAACTGCGCATCACTGCTCAAAACTGCGCATCACTGTTCTAAACTGCACAACACTGCGCATCACTGCTCAAAACTGCGCATCACTGTTCAAAACTGCACAACACTGCGCATCACTGCTCAAAACTGTGCATCACTGCTCAAAACTGCGCATCACTGTTCAAAACTGCACAACATTGCGCATCACTGCTCAAAACTGCGCATCACTGCGCATCTTTTATTTTTATTTTTTTATTTAACCTTTATTTAGCCAGGCAAAGCCATTAAGAACAGGTTCTTATTTGCAATGGCGGCCTGGGTACATACCTGGGTACATACACCATTCACTCACACACTCACACCTCTAGGGCAATGTAGACTCTCATGACCTGGCTAAGAAGCGCCAGGTAAGAATAGCTACTTTGACATAAATAATAAAAAATAAAAAATAATAATATTAATAATAATAAAAAATAAAATAAAAACAACAACGAATAAACATATAAACAAGTAACAACATATGTACCATTATACAAAGCAGGAATCCACTGATCATAGGGGCACGTAACTAAGTCAGGGAAGCAGTACACAAGGCTGTACACTACTACTAAACTGTAGAGGG
>JAINUG010002217.1:0-12675 GCA_029706075.1 Aldrovandia affinis
AAGGAGTCACATAAACAATGTGTTAACCAGTGAGCTAAACTTTGACAGGATGAAATAATCCTTCCCAAAGAAAATCCAAATCTAGATTCACATTCAAAATATGGGGCTCCTAGCCCAAATAAAAGGCCAGAGGGGTATTTTATCATTTATAAATGTGAGCGAAGAAAGCAGGCTCTGAGTGAAAGAAGAGCTGAGAGATTCAGTCAGAGAATGGGACTGTCAGGAGCTATCCCAGGAACTCCATTAGAATAAATGATTTGATATTACAGGTGTCAGCTAAGCTGATCTTGAGAATTTAACTTAAACATTTTGAGTAAAAGATATTGATCCATTTTTTCCATCAGAAAGAATGAATTCCTTGTATTTATTTATTTTTTGTATCATAAAATTCAACAGAACATTAAATTCAATGCAACAGATTCCAGTACAACATATAAACACTCAATACAACCATGTCCAACAATCAACATGCCACCACAGGTACAAACAGACACGCAGGTACTTTAATTGACAAATAACACGAGGACAGAAAAATACAGGAACCGAATTAAAAATTTGATGGTTAGAATGTCCAAATTGACGAGAATAGCATGCGATGTACTGTGCAGCAATGATTCCTGCTTTTACTTGAGCTATTGTGTGTGAAATCCCTCCGTCATCTCTCCGGAGCTGTACGACAAGCCTGACAGACTAATTAATGCCTCTCTCCCCCAATTCCTGCATTTTAAACAAGGAGAAACCGCCTTCTCTTTTGCCTGTTATCAAAGCTATTTGTTTGCGTTCATTTGTGTGACGGCGCTCATAACAAGTGCAGTCTTTTATCCGAAAATCACTTCGCTCTTTGAAGTCTCAGAGCGCTCTTGACGAGACAAGTGCCTTCGGAGACAGACGAGTTGAGCTATCCCGATCTTGAGTCACACAAATTAATTGTTCTATGGAAGCGAGCGCATTTCCCCTAATAAGGGAACGGGGACTGGGGTAGCGTTTACAGGGGACGGGTGATGGCTCCCCTCCGGCTGCCTGCGTCTCTTGGATGCGCATCCAGCGTTTGCAATTAAAAAGAGCTGATTGTAGCTGCTGTGTTCTGAGTGAAGACAGAGGAGGGGTGGGACTGGAATACCAAGTGCTCCCCCCCCCCTCCCCTCCCATGCCAGCCCTGGCTTACCCTGGCCTGCGCTGCATTTCCTCACTCTATTGTCAGACTTCATTGTGAGCAGCTTGAGCCGGCGCGTAGCCAAGATTTATAATATATTTCCCTGACAGTGATGAACTCCCACGTACCCGATGAGGTACATGCTTCGAATTGTACTCCCTAGAAGAGAGGGGGAGAATGAATTTTATTTTATTTTTTTAACGATAAAACATTGCGCACCACTGGGAAACTATTTTGACATCAATACATTCTGTAGCACGGCCGTGATGAGAGCAGAGAGGACCGTGGCGATGCTTTTTAATACCAGGACCACAGAAGGTGCCGTCTGGAGTCTCTGTTTGATCCGCGAAGGCGAGCACTGCTGGTATAAAGCCTTAAAGCTGTCCAGATGTAGCTGGATGCAGCGTGGCTGGACCTCCCAATTCCTGGAGACTTATAGAGAATTATGAAGCTGTGACCTCATCGATTTTCAACAATTTAGTATTTTGCTTTTTCGGACCCTTGCCTAGAGTTGTGCGTCTAGGCTTAATTCATAATGTGAATCTGCCATATGTTTCTGTAGTTCTGTAAGTTAGTTCAGTTAAAATAATGATAGTGGAGCATATTCATAATGTACCTTTCATCTGATGATCTCAAAGCACTGTACACAGAAGGGGGGAGACTCATCTCAATCACCACCAATGTGTAGCCCCCACCTGGGTGATGCGTGGCAGCCATTTTGTTTTCAAGAATGCTGATATCTTACCAGTCCATAGGACTACATGTAGGCAATTGGTGATTTTATCATGTTTTGTTTTTATTTACAAACCTTTTTTCCCCCATGCTTTGTGTTGTCTAGTATTACTTCACTAGGCATTGCTATTACTGTACATTAGGCTACTACTAGTGTTTCACTGTAGTTACATTTGTAAATACTATGGGTCCTGTAATGTTTAGTACTGCTGTAAGCAAGACCTTTACTTTGAATTGCACTTGACCGGAAACCAAGAACCTAGACGGAAGTCTGTACCAGGCATAGCCTGAGGAATAAAGTGTTGACTTGAGCTCCCATAGATTGCGTCTACCTGGTTTTATTAACTAATGACAGAAGTCACAACATGGTGTCAGAATAAGTAGTTAGACTACGAACCCACTTTGAAAAGAAAAAAAGAAGATGATGGAGGCTTTCGGTGTCCCTACCCCACGGATGGACTGGGAATCGTCCAACCTACCTGATGCGTGGCGGCGATTCAAACAACATGCCGAACTCATGTTCACGGGCCCGCTGCAAAGCAGAACAGAAGCGGAAAAATGCAGTTTCCTCTTACTGTGGATCGGGGACAAAGGACGGGATGTAAGTGACACTTGGACAGTAACAGAGGACAATGCGAAACTGTTAAAACCTACTATGACGGATTTTCAGCATACCTCACGCCGAAAGCTAATCCCATATTCGCCCGGTACAAATTCCACGAGAAGACGCAGGAAGCGGTGAGTCATTTTGAACACTTTGTAACAGAGCTCAAACTGCTCGTTAAAGACTGTGATTATGCAAATAGTGAAGAAATCGTCAGGGACCGCATAGTATTCGCTACCAACTCACCTAGAGTGCGCGAAAAGTTGCTTAATCAGGGACGGGAGCTAACGCTAGATAAGGCAATTGATATAGCCCGCTCCTACGAGCTAGCGCAGGCACAGCTAAAAACTATGGCGAATGAAGGCCATGAAGTGCATACAGTACACCGCAAGACGGGAAAGCCAGGCACTGTGAGAAATGTTTCAAGGTTTCAAGGTTTCAAGGTTAGTTTTTTTTATTGTCAGTCACAGATATATACAAGTATAACACGGTGAGTGAAATTCTTGTGCCAGAAAACTCCCGACAGCAAACAGCAGTAAGACTATATATTTTTTAAACTATAAGTAGACCATAAATAAAATAGTTAAAAACGGTGCAGCAATTTTAAACTATAAGTATACATAAACATAAATAAAAAATTAAAGCGAAGATAAATTTTTTTAGCTAGAAACAGTGCAAAAATGTACCTATGTAAACCGATATAACTGGGCAAGTGAGTACCAGTTATAATAGACTTTGCAATAATATTTTAAAAATACAAACATACGGGAAAAATACAATACAGAATAAAAATACAATACAGAAAAATACAATACAGAATAGTGCAAGTAGGTATGAAGGTGCAAATTACAAACCAATTGCAAATACAATTGGGTGTGTGCAGAGTGCGAGGATCAGCTCCTATTCAGCAGCCTGATGGCCTGACTATGGAAGCTGTCCCTGAGTCTGTTTGTGCGGCACTTGATACTGCGGTATCTTCTGCCTGACGGTAAAGTGGAATACAGTTTGTGGCAGGGGTGGTAACTGTCTTTGATTATGCGTTGGCCTTTGCCACGCACCGCCTGGTGTAAATGTCCTGGAGGGAGGAAGCTCCCCTCCCACGATGCCCTGGGCCGTTCGCACGACCCTCTGTAGTGCTCTGCGCTCAAGTACGGTGCAGTTCCCATACCAGACGGTGATGCATCCCTGAGAGAACACTCTCAATCGTACCCGTGTAGAATGTACGGAGGATACGGCGGCACATGTTGAATTTCCTCAGACGTCTGAGGAAGTACAGGCGTTGTTGGGCCCTTTTCACCACGTGTGTGGTGTGTGTGGTCCATTTGAGGTCCTCGGAGATATGCACGCCGAGGAACTTGAAGCTGCTGACCCTCTCTACTGCAACCCCGTCTATGGAGATGGGGCGTGCTCTCCTCTCTGCCTCCTGTAGTCCACGATCAGCTCCTTGGTCTTCTGGGTGTTGAGGGTGAGGTTGTTCTCCTGGCACCACTGTGTCAGTGATCCAACCTCCTCTCTGTAGGCTGTCTCGTCGTCATCGGAGATCAGTCCCAGCACCGTCGTGTCATCAGCAAACTTGATGATGACGTTGGAGCTATGCATGGCCATGCAATCGTGGGTGTACAGGGAGTAGAGGAGAGGGCTCAACACGCATCCCTGGGGGGCTCCTGTGTTGAGGGTCAGTGGCTCTGAGGTAGTGCTGCCCATCCTCACCACCTGGCGGCGGCCCGACAGGAAGTCCAGTATCCAGCTGCACATGGTGGAGTGCAGGCCTAGACCCCGGAGCTTGGTGTCGAGCTTGGCAGGAACTATTGTGTTGAACGCTGAGCTATAGTCCACAAACAGCATACGCACATAAGAGTTCCTGCTCCAGGTGAGAAAGGGCGGTGTGAAGTGCCACGGCAATTGCGTCGTCAGTGGATCTGTTCTGGCGATATGCAAATTGCCATGGGTCCAGTGTGTCAGGCAACATGGAACAAATGAAGACCTTAACCAACCTCTCGAAGCATTTACTGACAATCGAGGTGAGGCTCACGGGCCTCAGTCGCTCAGACACGTTACCTTGGGTGTTTGGGGACAGGCACAATGGTGGACATCTTGAAGTCCGGGAACAACAGCCTGGGACAGGGAGAGGTTGAAGATGTCTGCAAACACCCCTGCCAACTGGTCAGCGCATGCTCTGAGGACGCGCCCGGGATGCCGTCGGGGCCTGCTGCCTTGCGGATGTTCACCTGCTTGAAGGCTCTGCGCACATCGGCCTCTGAGATGCTCAGCAGGCTGGGCTCCCAGGCAGCGCTGACTCCGGTGGGCTGCCGTTCACATCGAACCGAGCAAAGAATGTGTTCAGCTCTGCTGGGAGGGAGGTAGAGGAGTTCTCTACACAGCTGGTTCTCCCTCTGAAGTCCGTGATTGTCTGTAGCCCCTTCCACATACCCCTCACGTCTTGATTCTGAAATTTCTCCTCCACTCTGCTCCTATACTCGCTTGGCAGTGTTGATGGTCCTGGCGGAGGTCATAGCGGGCTCTTCTATACTCCTCCATACTTCCGCAGTTGAAGGCGGCGTCGCGCGTATGCAGTGCAGCGCGAACATCCCCGTTAATCCACGGTTTCTGATTTGGGTATATCCGAACCGATTTAGTAGGAACAACGTCATCCATGCACTTCTTGATAAACCCACCGACTGTGGACGCGTACTCACTGATGTTGTTGTCCGAGGCGTCCTTGAACATGGACCAGTCGGTGTGTTCAAAACAGTCCTGCAGCATGGATTCCGATTTGTCCGACCAGCGTTGAACCTCTCGCGCAGCGATTGGTTGCTGCTTCAGTCTCTGCCTGTAAGCGGGAGTAGCTGGATAGAGCGGTGGTCTGATTTGCCAAACGGTGGCCGGAGGAGGGCCTTGTAGCCACCGGAAGGGGGTGTAGCAGTGATCAGCGTCTTCTCACCACGGGTCTTGCCTGTTATGTGTTGGTAAAACTTCGGGAAAACTTTCTTCAAGTTCGCCTTGTTGAAGTCCCATACAATAAAAGCAGCCTCCGGGTGAGCCGACTCCTGCACGCTAATTACCCCGTAGAGTTCCTTCAATGCAATGTCCGTATTGGCTTGTGGCGGGACGTAAACAACAGTCACGATAACCGCTGTAAACTCCCGAGGTAGCCAAAATGGTCGGCACATTAACATCAGATACTCCAGGTCCGGGGAACAGAACGACTTCAGAGTATGCACACAACTTGGGTTACACCAAGACCTGTTGATCATAATACACACCCCCCCTCCGCGATCCTTACCGGAGAGAGTCTTTGTTCTGTCCGCGCGGTGTACGGAGAAAAACCCGTGGGCTCAATGGCTGTGTCGGTAATCCCCTCCTTCATCCAGGTCTCCGTTAAGCAGATGATACAATTGTCCCTTGTTTCACGGTGGAATTGAATACGAGCCTGTAGCTCGCACAGCTTATTGTCCAAAGACTGTACATTAGCCAGTAAAATGGAGGGTAATGGAGGACGATTGGCTCTGCGTCTCAGCCTGACCAGCACGCCGGCTCGCTTCCCTCTCCTCCGGCGGCGTCCGCTTGCGTGAGATCGCTCCCAAAATGGACGGGGTTAATCCAACAAAGGCTCCTGAGTCCGAGTCAAAAGAGTTGAAAAACTCCGGTGTGCGCGAACGATTGCCGATCCAATCTCCAGAAGTGTACGTCTGTCATAGGTGATAAGGCTGCTAACTTTTTGAATAAAAATAAGTACTATAAAAAAAGTAAGAAACAAAAAACTGCGTGTTAGCTCGGGAGCTAGCGGCGAAGCAGCCATTCCTACGGCGCTCCGGAAGTCAATGCGAGCAGAGATCACGTTAGCAGGCCAAGTGTAGGCCCGCAGATGGCTAACAAAGCCTGTAGCGCATGTGGAGGGCACCACAACAAGCTAACCGAATGCCCAGCAAAAGGAAAACAGTGTTTGAAGTGCCGGAAATTTAACCACTTTGCGAGAGCATGTAAAACAAAGATCCACACCCCTAGCAGAACAGAGCACAGAGATGTACACACTGTTGAGGAAGATGATGAGGATCATGGCTCAGAGCTGTTTGTGGACATTGTCACAGCAGAGAAAAAAGATGAGCAAAGCGCGTATGCAGACATAGGACTGGGACCACAGAACCGAAAATTGACATTTAAATTAGATACAGGTGCACAAGCAAATGTGATACCTGCCAAAGACTTTTCCACACTCCTGCCCAGCACACCAGTAATGTCTGATAACCGTAAGCTAACTGGCTATGGGGGGCACACGCTGAGAGTGAACGGTTACTGCAGTCTGGTAGGCAGGTACAAGAACAAGTCAATAACCCACAAGTTCTACATTGTGGACTGCAACGCCCACCCATCCTAGGCTACAGAGCATGTCAAGACCTGGGGCTCATTAAGGTGGTATACGCCGTCACCGACACCAGTGAGGAAGAGCGGGACCCAGTCGTCCAACATACTGGTGAGTACTCGGATATTTTTAAAGGCATCGTGAGTTCCAAGGGAATGCAGTTTCAGGATAGACCCTAGCATAGCACCAGTGGTTTGCCCGCCACGGAGGGTACCATTTGCCCTAAGAGAACGCTTAAAGATAGAGCTAGACAACATGGAAAAGGATGGCATAATCTGCAAAGTGACTGAGCCTACCCAGTGGGTTAACGCGCTGGTAGTGTGTGAGAAGCCCAAAACAAATAAGCTCAGAGTATGTTTAGATCCACGGCCCTTAAACAAGGCAATACTGAGGCCGTACTATCCTCTACCCACACTCGAGGATGTAACATCTAAACTGTCTGGGGCTAAGTTCTTCAGCGTCCCAGACGCGAGATCCGGCTATTGGGCTATCAAGCTGAGTGAGGAGTCACGCTGCTCACTACATTTAACACCACTTATGGCAGATACCGGTTTCGCAGGCTCCTTTTGGTATCGTGTCTGCCCAGGACGAATTCCAGAGGAGAGTAGACGAGACATACGAGGGCCTCCAGGGAGTGGCCGCCATCGTGGACGACATTGTCGTGTTCGGGAGGACAAAAGAGGAGCACGACAGAAACCTCAGAGCCATGCTCAGCCGGACCAGAGAGAGAGGGGTGAGACTGAACCCGGATAAATGTCGCATCTGTGTGTCCGAGGTGAGTTATTTCGGACATAGCCTCACAGCCAACGGACTGAAACCAGACCCTCTCAAGGTGAAAGCCATCAGAGACATGCAACCGCCGGAAAACGAGGCAGAGCTGGAGACAATCCTTGGCATGATGAACTACCTCGCCAGATTCGCTCCCAAACTGGCCGAGGTGAGTGCACCACTCAGACACCTGCTAAGACAGGAAACAGAGTTCAAATGGGACACAGCACACGAGAGAGCGTTTCAGCAGATGAAGGAAACTATCACAGCTGAACCGGGCCAGTGCTAGCCTATTTCGACCCAGAAAGGAAGTGACGCTCCAGGTGGACGCGTCGAAAAATGGCCTGGGTGCAACTATCATGCAGGAAGGCAGACCAGTTGCATACGCATCCAAGCTGCTTAACAGCACGGAGCAAAACTACGCCCAAATCGAAAAGGAGCTCTACGCAGTCCTATACGGGTGTAAGAGATTCCATGAATACTCTATGGGCGACGTATAACCGTAGAATCTGACCACAAGCCATTGGAGACAATACTCCGCAAGCCACTAGCTCTTGCACCACCGCGTCTACAGCGCATGATACTCGCGCTGCAGAAGTACAGCATAACCCTCATCCACAGACCAGGAAAGGAGATTCCCGTGGCCGACACACTGTCAAGAAAATCCATGGATGATGAAGACAATTCGCTATCTGAGGCTATGGAGACCCAGGTACACACCATCATCAGCGCAGCTCCAGTGAGTACAGACAGGCTAGATGATATCAAGGCAGCCACAGCTCAGGATGAGCAGCTGTCCACCCTCAAGCAAGTTGTTCGGTCAGGCTGGCCGGAGACAAGGAAACAGTGTGACCCACGAATCAGTGCATACTGGAACCACCGTGATGAGATCACAGAGGCTGATGGACTCCTCCTAAAGGGTGAGAAAATAATCATTCCACACAAGCTCAGAGCAAACATGCTACAGCGCATACACACAGGACACTTTGGGGTGGAGAAAGCAAACACAGAGCAAGAGACATAATGTTTTGGCCAGGCATGGGTCAACAGATAGAGGAAACAGTAGGGAAGTGTGACATATGCCAAACACACCACAATGCCAACACAAAGGAGCCCATGCTCTCACAGGCAATCCCAGAGAACCCATGGCAGACAGTAGCAACAGATCTATTCTCCTGGAACTCTGAGAACTACCTTGTCATATGCGACTACCTCAGCAGGTATTTTGAGATTGAACGCCTGCCCAACATCACCACAGCTGCTGTTATTCACAAAACAAAAGCAGTGTTCGCTAGACATGGCAGAAGTTGTGAGCGACAACGGGCCGTGTTACAGCTCACGTGAGTATGGACAGTTCGCAAGGTCCTGGGGTTTCAGGCACGTCACTTCGAGCCCGCATTATCCCCAGAGCAACGGTTTGGCCGAAAAGACCGTCCAAACTGCAAAGCGGATCCTCACAAAGGCCGGAGAGGACAAGAGAGACCCATACCTCAGCCTGCTGGAGTACAGGAACACACCGGTTGATGGCCTCAAATCTCCAGCCCAACTCCTCATGAGCCGCAGACTGCGCTCCGTCCTACCCACAACAGCACTACAACTGCGACCTCAGGTAATCCCTCAGGATGCAGTGCGAGCAAGGAGAGAGAAATGCCAGCGGCGCCAGCAACAGCACTACAACAGGTCTACTAGGCCCCTGCCAACGCTGCATGCTGGAACACCCATCCGTTTCCAGCAGGGAGATGGTAGGTGGAAACCTGCAACAGTCATTCAACCTGCAGAGACCCCACGAAGCTACCACATTGAAACCAGCGATGGACAAACGCTCAGACGCAACCGACGGCACCTTCTCGACACCTGGGACGACAAGCACACATCCAGTGCACAGCAACCTGAGACCATCGAAGATGATCAGGTCACTGGGCAAGAGGAATCAGGGAACAGGAACCTCACCATGGTTCTGTGTGCGAACAAATCACTCTGAACCTTGTACCCGCACAAGGTATGGCCGTACCATCAAGCCAAGGCAAGTCCTTGACTTGTAATTGATTGTAAAGGGTGTAGGCGGATCGCTGACCTATGGAAAATAAAAAAAAAAAAAAAAGTTTTTTGTTACACTTAGGCCTACCTGTTACTAAGATTTGTGCAGTACGACATAAGATTGTTTAGCTATGTGCTGTTTATATAGTGGTCCACACATTTTTGTTGGAGGGAGATGTAATGTTTAGTACTGCTGTAAGCAAGACCTTTACTTTGAATTGCACTTGACCGGAAACCAAGAACCTAGACGGAAGTCTGTACCAGGCATAGCCTGAGGAATAAAGTGTTGACTTGAGCTCCCATAGATTGCGTCTACCTGGTTTTATTAACTAATGACAGAAGTCACAACAGGTCCCACTTGACATGAAGTGGCCCTAATACCTATCATTACACTGTAACTACAAAAGTAGGTACAGTGTAACAACTATGTATGTACACAATGTTACACTGTCCTTAAAACTATAAAAACCTTTTTGTTGATATAGTTTAAGTGTTGTTTTCTACTGCAGTCAAAATTAAGTCCAGACTCATAAGTGCTAGCTAGCTCATTCTTTCTCCATTCCGTCATTCTTAATTAGTAATACATTTTTTAATTCTTAATGAATTAATGCTCCACCAGTGCACCGTCGGAATCATTTTAATTGAGGATTTTGGTTCACTAAATGCACCTGTACACTTAAGGAGATCCATTGTTGCTTTAGTCGACTTGTTGCACATGAGGCTGTAAAAGAAGCAGACATTTGCAAGAGAAGTCTTGGTCTAAAGCATCGTTGCCCTATATTGACATGGCATGAAGGTAGAAAAATAATGAAATTCAAAACTTTCAGACGCTAGACAATGCGTAAGCAACTTTGATTTCAGAGAAATTACATCACTGGTAAATGTTCCACCCGTTTATACTGTGTGTCAAATTCATGCAACAATATTCAATTATGCAACAACGAGAGATATCAAATCTGAGAGTAAAACTGAAATGGAGCCCTGCATGTTGGAATGGCTGACAAGCCTAACTGTGTCTGCAAACACAGGCATTTGTTTTGGCAAGTACCAGGGAGACGCAGAGGGAAAGATTACTGGAGTAACAATACATTACAAAGATTCAGGGGGGATACCTCACTCACACAACACGCAGTGCCTTTCTACATGACAGAATCAATTTAAATCACAATGCCTTTCCTGCCAAAACTAAACCCAACAAGCCGTGATTAAAATCTGGCTTTCTGTTACTTTGCTTATATCAATTTATGGTCACCCTTTTTTGGGGAATTGATAAGTTATCCCAAGAAAGCACAATAAAAAAATCTTGATTTACTGAAAATGACTAAAATGAATTTATCTGCTTTTGCATCCGAACTCTTCATATATAAATGTTCCAACTTTCTCTCTCTGTTCTATAGGTGTGGTGTGCAGCTGTCTGTGATGGGGTGTATTGTTGCAGTAGCCTACTGATCTCTTGCTCTAGCTGTGAATGCACTTATTATCAAGAAACGTGAACTGTCTTAGGTGCTCTGTATAAGTAGCGTCTGCTAAACGCTTAAATCGTAAATGGGATTCCAGAGGCAAAAGAGGCTTTTGTTTGGCGAGGATTCCCCACCGCAGCCGCGAAGTTCCAGGTGAAATGGCTGCAAGTCTCCGTAGCCCGGTTCGTTAAGCGGGCCGGGCTGATTTACGGACACATTGTCCCGCTGAATGGGGGGGGGGGCACCGTGGAGCGAGCTCTAATAAAGACATCAAATGCTAGCTCGCGGCGGAGACCTGTTGATTAGCGTATCGGGGGAGCAATGCCACGGCAGTCTATACCCGTGCAATTTTAAAGCAAATGCAGGGGCGATGCTAAACGCCGCCAGTGCGTGTACTTATCGGATTATTGGCAAACATATGCGATATACCTTTCGGGTGGCTTTGTCTGCTTGTGTACCGGCAGCGATTGCCATTTGTCTTTTTAGAAAGACTACTTGCAGTTCATGTGATACTTATTCATGGTCAAGAGGAAGGTCTTCCATAACAATAAAACACGTGCGTATGCGCATGCGCATGCACTGTACGCGCATGGTGTGCAAACGCGAGTGGGATTTGATTTAATGTCACTCAGCCTTTCAAACACTTTAGTACGTGACGTTTCGACAGTCTGTCCAGGCGCGCACAGCATTGAGTGGGTTGATATAGGAATCCACAGCCCGGACGGAATATCAGTTTGTTGCAGGGGGCAATAATAGTTTTTTCTATGCTTTGCTCAGCCGAAATATCTATGCGGTCCAACCAACATGTAGCCTAGCTAGGGATTAAATATCCAGTTAAAACAAGGGTGGTTCTCTGTGGCTCAGTTGGTAGAGCACAGCGTTGGCAACGCTTAGGTTGTGGGTTCAATCCCCACTGGGGCCACATATACTGAAAATGTATGCATTCACTACTGTAAGTCGCTTTGGATAAAAGCGTCTGCTAAATGGCGTATATTAAGGGAATTAAGAGAAGCGCTTTGAGCTGCTCAAATGGTGGCGGCACGGTATCTACATTCTACAATACACTAGCAGTACACTAAACTGACGTTTCTAGTTCAACATTCAGCAGTGAAGCTTTAAGAGAGCGACGTCTCCCCGACAACTTCATTTACATGCTGTGATATTTTTCTCTTTACTTCCTTTATTTTTCGCCACTTTTTATGGCAGACTTGAAACAGTCCAATTTTACGGTCTACTTTGTCTAGGCTAAAATAACTAGGGATAAAAGGGGATTTTCCGCTCTGGGATGGCGCTTCCAGCGCAAATGAAAGCGCTCGGGCTCGTTTTGAAAGCAGTGGGTGACAGGGACATTGAGGGAGCCTACGCTCCACGATAAGGGCTCGCTGTTTAGCCAGCTCAAAGGCGGCCGTCGTCCAACAAAACGGCGTCATGACAAGGAATCCAAACTCGGATTTAGCCGCACAAAGCTGGGCAGGAGCGTCGTGCGCACGTGCAGAACGCTGAGCCCAGCACAGAAAGGGATTGCGTGCGCCAAGGCAACAGAGGATGTGTTCCCTCTAGT
>JAINUG010002218.1:7500-12675 GCA_029706075.1 Aldrovandia affinis
TTGTTTCTGCTCAGAATTTAGACTGTTAGGGGACATTTGTTCATAAAGGTTTTCAAAATGTTTTTCCAAATGCCACTGTTTTGTAAGGCCAAATGTTTATTATTCTTTTTGCTTAAGCTGTTCCATCTCTCCCAGAATTGGTTTTGGTCAATTGAGTCTTCAATTTCTTTTAGTTTTTGATTGTAGTGTTCTCGTTTTTCTGTTTTAGTGTCTGCTTGTATTCTCTCAGTGTTTCAACATAATTTTTGACGCAGGTCTATGTTTTGTGGTTGATGGTGTTTTTGGTTGGAAAGGTTTCTTAATTTTTTCCTGACATTTCTGCAGTCCTCATCAAACCACTCTTCCTTTTTTGGCTTCTGTTTAATTGTAGAGCTGTTTTTAATGAGACCTGCTTTATTGGCTGATTTATGATAAATGTTATTAATATTTGTTACAGCCATATTTGTGCCTAATTGATTTGGTTGAAACTCTTCTGATAGAAAGGTGTTAATAAGGTTAGTAATTTCAGGTGAACTGATTATATTTTTGAATTTGACCTCACTGTCAGGAGCCCATCTGTATGATGTATTTAGTCTGAACAGTTTGCAGGGCTCAGATTCATTTTTTTCTGCTGTCCAATTCTTTTTAAATACACATTTATCTGACAGTGGTCTGTTAGTGGTGTCTGTGGTCTGACAGTGAATGCACTAATGAAGGAGGGGTCTATGTCAGTAATTGCATAGTCGACTACACTAGTTCCAAGAGCTGAACAATACGTGAACCTCCCTAAAGAGTCCCCTCTGATCCTACCATTAAGCATGTACAGACCTAAGGATCGACAGAGATGTACTAACTCTTTCCCAGTTTTGTTGACGACACGGTCAGGATTGTTCCTTTGGGTAGTGGTGGGGGTGAAGTATAGTGAGGACTGTCTGAAGATGTGGCTATTGCCAGCAGAATCCACTATATCCGGCTCACATCCAGTTCTAGCATTCAAATCTCCAATCAATAAAACATGACCCTGGGCCTGGTAATGTCCGATCTCTAAATGGAGATTTTCAAAAAAGTTGTCATTATAATAGGGTGATTCCAGAGGGGAGTGTAGGCTGCACATATATATAATTCGTCGTCACACTGGATGGTGTCTTTATTTAATTTAAGCCAGATATGAGTTGGTGCTTTTTTGATTTGCTGTAATTGGGTTGACAGGTCCTCTCTATACCACACAATAACTCCACCTGAATCTCTGCCGTGTCTTACGTTTTTCTGTTTGAGGGATGGCAGTAAAATTTCTTCATAGCCTGGGGGGCAGTGAGTGTCTGTGTCATGTCGACACCATGTCTCTAACAAAATTATTATGTCATGAGTTGAGATACATGAGATAAACTCAGGGTTTGTGCTCTTCGGTCCAAAAACCGAAGAATACAAACCCTGAATGTTCCATGAACTAATAGAAAGAGATTTCATTAATATTTCATTACATAGATTTCTGTACAATGACAAGTAGGACAGTGTGATTAAATTTACATATTATTTACAATTATTATTATTATTATTATTATTTTTTTTTTTTTTGGAAGCAACACAATTAGGAGCAGGCAGTATAGGCCATTTACCCCATAGGTATGAGTTTTTTTTTTTGCCCTGCGATGGATTGGCGACCTGTTTTTTTTAACCAATAATCTTACAGATGAGGTGTAGTAACTGCCTCAACTCTCCAATATCTGGATTTCCTGAGACTACCTGTGCATAGGTAGGATGCCTCTCAGGGGATAGCATGGCTTGAGCTGTGCCATGCTGTGCTCCTGTGTAGTGTGCATTGCTAGCCATGTTGTCTTGAGACCTGGCACCAGTGTCTGGCTGGGCTCTACTAGGCGGGGCTCCACTGGGTGGGGATCCGCTGGGCTGGGCCCTACTGGGTGGGGTTCTGGTAGGCTGGGCTCTCCTCTCTCTTCGCTGGTGGGCGTGTGCCATCTTGCCTCGTGGGGTTGTGGTGGTCCTCTGATGAGATGTGGAGCTGAAGGTTCTCCGCTGGCTGTTGCTCCTCTCAGGTCCTCTGCGAATATCCAGACGCTGTCCCGGACCAGGTGGACATGATCGTGTAGGTGCTCGTGTGTCAGAGTGGGGTGGTGGGCAATGTTTACGTTGGTCAGCATCGCACAGTCGGTGGTGATCTTCCTGTTGATTTTGTTGATCAGGTCACAGGGGAAGTCTGTCCGTGGCAGTAGTGTGGAGATGGTGATATTGGCCCTGGGAAACTCTCTGTGTGCTTTTCTAGCCACCTTAACCACTGCTTCTGCTACCTTCTCTCCCTTGTAGCGCAGGTCGTTTGTGCCTGTGTGTATTATGATGTTGTCAGGGTCACCTAGGTGAGTGTGACAGAGGAGCTGTAGCGCTTTGTCAGTGTGGGGGCACCAGAACTTACCAACACTGTGTCTGGGGAACACCTCTCTGTGGTTGAGGAATTTACCGTTAGAGTCCATGAGGATGGCAGTTTTCGGGGGCTTTCGGCATTGCTGTAGTCTCTGTTCCTCTGCAACAGGCTGTGCGCAGGGCGGGGAGGGCCTGTGTGTGTGGCTGGAGGAGCAGTGCTGTCCTGTGGAGGGTGGGGGGCTGGGGTCCACACTGGAGTCCAGGCTGATGTGTGGCTCTGCCTGGCTGCTGGTCTCAGTCTGTGAGCCTGTGTCTGTGGTCTGGCTGTGGGGGGGCTGCTCTGCTGCTGTCATGCACAGCAGTTGTTCTCTGAGATTGAGGATGTGTGTGTCCCTCTGCTCCACCTCCTCTCTCATTTTATATAGTTCATCTCTGAGAGTCTTATTTGCTTTATGAAGTTCACTCACATTCTCTCCTAACCGTGCGATTGTAGCTCTGGTTTCCTCTTTGAACAGACTCATGTCATCTCTCAATTGTTTAATGGCATCAGTCTCTGGGAGTTTGTTCTCCTTGAGTTCAATTATCTCCACCTCTAGAAGGGAGATACACTCCTGGATGCGCTGTATTGACACTGCTGTCCTGGGTGTCTGGGGGCTGCGGGGTGCTGTGTGTGTTGGAGCAGGCTGCTGGAGGGGTACTCGAGGTTGTGTGTGCAGGGGAGGTAGGAGCAGTGACACAGGGGCCTGAGGCCTGAGACTTTTGCTCTGAGTCAGACAGGGCAGGAGGTATGGTAGCTCTTTTTTTCTAGCAAGAGTTTTCAGTCTATCAAAGTCTCTTTCAAATTCCTCTATTTTTATTTCTGCTCCTTGAATCATTACAGTGCCAGTGTAGTAAAAGTTTATATTAAATTTTGGAACAGTATCTGAATATAGTTGCCTAATTGACTTGTTCCCACTCATTTTCAGATCTGTAAACTCTTCACGAAGAGTGGAGTGCCAGGCTTCTGTGTGCTCTGTGTAGAAGAGCAAGTCTGCTTTGCTTTCTCTGTCATTTATTAGCTGCTTATAGTCAGCTCTTAGTGTCTCTGGGAAATCTCTCAGTAACTTGCTCCTGTGCTTTTTTCTCCCTGCTTCACTAGTGACATTGTCAGGATAGCTGATTGGTAGGCTCCCCAAGCTCCACCCACTAGGCTGTTGTAGAAATGTATCCATTTTTAACTGCCAATTTTCAAATGTCCAAAAGAAAATGGCCGTTGCTGCTCAATCTCTCTCTTACACTCTCATACACAGGCTGAGTGGCTGTTAGCTGATAGATTAGCTAGAAAGCTTAATGTCCTTATGGATTTTAACAGTATCCTACCTTCCAAATCTTCGTATTTAATCCGTCTGTGTCCTAGCTGTCCTATCCTCTGTTCTCTCTTGTTTTGTCCTGCTTATGTTCCTCCTCTCCCTGTTATTTCTCCAGTAGTTTGACTCTTGCTGGTTATTCAGTTAGCTTGCTTGTTTGCTAGTTTCTCACCAATTTTTCCCTGGAAAGTTGCTCACATTTTTCCTGGGTTCTTAAGGCTTAATTTAAGGGTATACTTGTCATTGTACTTCATCTAAAAACAATAAAATTTAAAGGCTGTTATAGGAGCTCATTTTTATGCTGCTGAAGGCTGCTGAAGGCTCTCTCTCTCTCTCTCTCTCTCTCTCTCTCTCTCTCTCTCTCTCTCTCTCTCTCTCTCTCTCCCTCTCTCTCTCTCTTTCTGTCTCTGTCTCTCCATCTCTCCCTCTCTCTCTCTCTCTCTCTCTCCCTCCTCTCTCTCTCTCTCTCTCTCTCTCTCTCTCTCTCTCTCTCTCTCCCTCCCTCCTTCCCTCTCTCCCTCTGCTCTCTCCCTCTCTCTCTCTCTCTCTCTCTCTCTCTCTCTCTCCCTCTCTCTCTCTCTCTCTCTCTCTCTCCCTCTCTCTCTCTCTCTCTCTCTCTCTCTCTCTTTCTCTCTTTCCCTCTCTCTCTCTCTCTCTCCTCTCTCCTCTCTCTCTCTCTCTCCCTCTCATCTCTTCTCTCTCTCTCTCTCCTCTCTCTCTCTCTCTCTCTCTCTCTCTCTCTCTCTCCCTCTCCCTCTCTCTCTCTCCCTCTCTCCCTCTCTTTCTCTCTGTCTCTCTCTCCCTCCCTCTCTTTCTCTCTCTCCTTCTTTCTCTCTCCCTTTCCTTCCTCTCTCTCTCTTTTTCCCCTCTCCTCCCTCCTCTCTCTCCTTTCTCTCTCTCTCTCCCTCTCCCTCTCTTTCTCCCTCCCTCTCTTTCTCTCTCTCCCCCTCCTCCCTTCTCTCTCCTCCTCCCAGAGTCTGTAAATGTGCAAGCTTCAGATTCTCAATTTGTAAATAATGCTTTTTCACATTCCTTCTTGTTTAAAGGTTGATGCAGTGTAAACTCACAGAGGGATGCTGTGGTGCGTTGGCCTCAGCTCTCAGCTCAAACTCCTCACACCTGAGAGAGCTGCACCTGTCTCAATCCCCTGCGTGATTCAGGAGTGAAGCTGCTCTCTGCAGCACTGGAGAGTCCACACTGTAAACTGGAGAAACTGTAAGTACAGTGTGTGTTTCTATTATAATTTAAACTTGTGATACTGTAATCAGTACAGCATGTAGATAGAGAGAAATCTTTCGCTCTCTCTCTCTCTCTCTCTCCCCCTCTCTCTCTCTCTCTCTCTCCTCCCTCTGTCCCTCTCTCTTTCTCCCCCCCTCCCTCTCTCTCTTCTCTCTCTCTCTCTCTCCCTCCCTCCTCTCTCTCTCCCTCTCTCTCTCTCGTTCTCTGCCTCTCTCTCCCCCTCCCTCTCTTCCTCCCT
>JAINUG010002219.1:0-12668 GCA_029706075.1 Aldrovandia affinis
TATAAATTATTTTAAAAAAAAAAGTATATTACATTAACCATGTAGGTGAAAATGCCCATACATATTGTGTTTCTCTGGGATGTGAGGTGGAGGTTAATGTTGTTTCATACAGAATTTCTCTTCTGTCTGTATATTGATCCCCTGTAATGTGTCTGTAAGATTCCTTACGCTTTATCGTCCTGCAGAGGGGTTCCATCCACCCAGAGCCAGGTCCCCTCTGTTTCTGAGTCACTCAGTCCAATCCAGTGAAAATCATCTCTTGTGTGTTTGAAGATGAAGTCCTGAACAAAGAAACAGAATGACTCACTACTCACTCTGCTGACAGAGACACTGAGACAACTACATCAAACACACATCAAATTTGAAGAGCTGGCAAGTTATCGGAAACATAATTAGCTTACAAAGCCTACTTATCAATCTATATTTTTAATTTTCTATCCACCACTGACTCACTTTCTCATCCATTCATTCACAGTGTCTTACCTGTTCCTCTTCACTATCTATAATCACCAGGTCAGCTCCCTGTTTGAGGCAGGCACTGCGACTGTCATTCCAGCTCTTAAGCTCAGTAGAGAAGTAGTAACACGTGGAGTTTCTCTGCTTCCAGCCCTCTGGACAGGGTCTACACACTCTCTCTGTACAGAAACAACAGGCAACAGTTTTCTATCAATGACTTATAAACACCAAACAGTATACTTTGAACTAAGAGTTAGGAAAAACCAGTAAGTGCTCTTTGACAGACAGAGTAGCACCACTCACTCTGTGATCTGAGGGGACAGTACTGATCCAGAAGGGGGATTTCCGCTACCACTGCATCAACGTTTCTCTGCAGCTGGGTGTTCTGTGTAATCAGGCTGTTGTAGTCTCTCTGTAGTTGGTTCAGGGTGCTGCTATTGGCTCTGGGTTCCTCCACACATCTCATTGAACAGTTTGGAGATGCTCTCATATCTAATACACAAGGGGAAAAGGCACAATTTAGTTAATCTATGAAAAAAATCTTCTTAAAACCATATTATGTTAACTACAAACATCATTTGTTAAAAGTTTGTTTTTTCCCAAGGCATAGAATTTTGTTTTAGAGGACCATGAATTATTAGATAACACCCAGTTCCAATCAGAGTTCCAATGCCAATCTCCGATTAGAACCGGGTGTTGTGGTCAGATGAGACCAAAGTTTGCTTTTTGGCCACGCACACACCAGCAGTGGGTTTTTGTGTCAGAAGAAGGACGCGTATGTTGAAAAGCTCTGTACCTATGGTGAAATATGGTGGTGGATTTTTGATGTTATGGGTTTTTTTGCATCTTGGCTCTTTTTAACCCTCTGAGGTCCGTGCTAAGCTTAGAGGAGGTTTTTGGTTTTGGCATGGTCTGATATTTATCTCAATTTCATCAACTTAACACACACTTACTCCAAAGTGTTTGATATTTTTATTTGAAGGACAATCACAGCTACATTTATATGCCATCAATAGTTTGGTCAGTATCATATGCAGCTTGTAAATAGATCTACAAACACACAAGTTATAAAGAGTAAATTTTCTGCCGTCACAAAAGTTGTGAAAGCACACACTAAACTATAGTGACGAATTGTTTTGCCAATATCGTTTGTTCATCAAGGTCTTGTTTATGTAAGGGTGTGAAAATAGTTTAGCACATCTGAGATCTAAATAGCTAAAAACCTGTTTTTATCAGAACTGGTCACATTTATTTCAGGCTGTGGGAGGGCTATATGCTAATTTCAAGAATATTCATGATCCACACCTGAGGCTTGTCCACACCTGTAAAATCTGTCAGATGGGCCATCTCTCAAAGGCCGTCAGACAAAGAGAAAAGCCATCAGAGTAAGCAATAGTCAGTGAGCCATGCAGAAAGTTTTTTTCATTTGGGAAGATTCATTGAAAACAAACTATATACAAAACATTCCAAATTAAAACATGGTGAGACAATCTGTTCTTTCACAGTCTTTGGTGCCACTTCTCAAAACAGTTTCTGGTCAACTGTAGACACAAGGGAACGTCACAAACCGCTGTTTCCCGACATCTTGCAGAGTACACATTTATTGCAACCAACAGAAGCCAATTTGCCAACATCCAGAGTGTTTGGCAGTGGACAGGCACATGATCAAAAGTAGCCCGTTTTCTGGGTTTAAGATATTTATCGTTAAACGTCCTGTCGGAAAACGAAAGCAAAATCCGTGTCTGCGAAGACACGGAAAGACAAACAAAACAAAACCAACGAACAGGAACAAACAAATCAAAGTAAACAAATAAATCCACGTATCCAAAAACGTGGTATAAACTAAACGCTGGGAATCTAAACAACAAGCACACGAACAAACAAGTTCTCGAGAGGCAAGAAACATTCATCACAATAGGTACTATCAAGCTAAGCTAGATAATGTCCAAGCGCCGAAACAGAATGCCAGCTGGTTAAATATCCTCCTGTTAATTATTCGCAGTAGTTCGCAATGATTCCGTATAGCGTCAAGACGCGGAATTCATATATTTGGAAATAAAATAAATATCAGCATACACCGTCTGTTGCTGGCAGATCGCAACCGTAAACACAGACAAAGATGCGATATAATTTGAAGGACATTGTTTACGCTGCGATTTCACACATGGCTCCACGCCCTCCCGAGAATAGCACCTAGTTACCATGTCAATAGAAGGGGGACGGTACTAACAGGTAAAACAGAGTAAAAGGCAAGGTTTACTTTGGTCTAATTAACCGAATTTAAAAAATCTAATATTATTTGCCAGTGCTCAAATCTGAAAGTCACGATTCTAAGGTTTCTGTCAATGTTTTTGCAGCGTGTGTATGATAAAATCTTGCGACGTTAGAAATAGTAATATACTTGTATTGCTGCTGGGAGCGGCGCCGCTCCCGTCGACCTCAGGGGGTTAAGGTCAATAGCATCATGAAATCCAGTAAGTACAAAGACATTTTGGGTAAAAACATAGTTCCCCCTTGCCAGGAAGGTGAAACTGCCACAAATTGTTAAATGACCACCAAAATGACTGTTTTGCAACGGCCATCTCAGTCTCCAGACCTGAACACAATTGAAAACGTGAGGTTTGGACTGAAAAGGGCAGTACACAAACACAGACCAAAGGATCTAAAGCAGGGGTGTCAAACTCATTCCATCAAGAGGCCGAGTGTGTGCAGGCTTTTGTTGCAACCAATGCATTACACCAGGTGATTTCAATTAGGTTTTTGAGTTGAGTTGAGTTGAGTTGAGTTGATTTTATTGTCATTCCGCCACATACAAGTATGTGGAAGAACGAGATTGCGCTTCGATTTACAACAGTGCAACATTAATACAACAATTACACAACAGTTAAGACAGTGCAACATTTACGACACAACATTTAGGTCACATTGAGGTACATTTTATAAAGTGCAGTAACATTATAAAGTGCAACAGAAACACATTTAGGTAACAAATGTTGAAGAAGTGAGCTAATTAATGAAATCACCTGGTGTAGTGCATTGGTTGCAACAAAAACCTGCATACACTCGGCCCTCGATGGAATGAGTTTGACACCAGTGATCTAAAGCAGGGGTGGCCAAACTTTTTTCACTGAGGGCCACATACAGAAAAATACGAAAAGCCACATACGAAAGGCTGAGCCATATCCAGTCCGGGGGGGTACACGCGAAAAAAGCTGAGACCAATTCAATTATTTCGCCGGACCGGAGGGGATGGGTGCATGGGGGAAAAAATGTGTGCGCCCCGGAATTTTACACCCAGTGCATGAAACCGGTCCGTGGTGGTGCAAAAAGGTATATCGCCTCACCTCTAGTGTATTAAACTTAACAAAATCAATCAAATGTAGGTAAATTATGCTTGATAATTGAATATGCTTAAAGAAAAAAAAACAGCCTACATCACAACTTTCCATTAATGGGTTTTCATTTATTTTCTTACAAAAAGGGTTGGCAGCTCATTCTCAAAACAGCAGCCTCAGATTGCTTCTTAGTCAGGATGGTGATCCCCCTTCACAGCCCTGTATAGAGGAAAAATAAGGGGACAAGGCGATGGGTATATTTAAGCTAGTTATGCAAATAAGTTATTGGGGTTGTTAACACATCAACTAATGTTTGCTAGAAAATGTTATCAACTTTAATTGACTGACTTTATTAAGTAATTGGGCTTGTGAACACATGAATACTGTGTAATATATTTTTAACTGACCTATAATGGGAACAGCGTTTTAAGGACACTTGATGTTTTAAGTTAGCTGACAAGTCTTCGATTCGCCGCACAACTGTGTTTCTGGACATGCTCACGTTGTTGAATTCCTGCATCTTTTCCGGGCACATTATTCCTGCGACTTTAGTCTGTTTTATGAAGTCACCATCTGAGAAAGGTTTCCCGTGTCGCGCTATGAGTTGAGCTACCTCGTAGCTGGCTATTGTGGCATTTACTTGTGTTTTGTTAGCACGGAAAAAAATACTGTTGTTGAGCTAGCAGGCTAGCTGCCATTTGCGTAACTTTCTCTTCTCGCTCAGCACCAGTGTAGGACGTGTAGGTCTGATGTTTGGTTTCATAGTGTCGTCGTACATTGTACTCTTTCATCACTGCAACAGTATCATTGCAAATCAAACAGACACACTTCCCCTTGACTTCTATAAAGAAATATTCATTTTCCCACCGTGTCTGATATTTTCTGTACTCACTTTCTATCTTGCGTTTCTTTGATTTTATTGATTAATTTGGAGGGAGAGGCTGCTGTATTAATGAGTCTTCAATGAATACGGGTGGCTCCACTAGTGGTGAAACTAAGAATTACAACTCAGTCAAATTCAAGTTTCATGCGCGGGCCATATTCCATTATATTTTTATAATTTGCTGCGGGCCAATTAAAAATGGACTGCGGGCCGCAGTTGGCCCGCAGGCCGTAGTTTGGCCACCCCTGATCTAAAGGATTCTTGGAAAGGGGAGGGACTACCTGCCAGTACCAGCCATGGCACCCCCGATGGACACTCTCAGTACTGCATCCATTTAAACGATCCTCATTAATCAAGTCTTTCTATTATTTTGACAGTTACCTGTATATACATACATACAAAATACATACAGTATATATAATTAAAGAAAACAATTAAAGAAAAGATCTCATGTTGCCAATGACACTGTCTTGAATTGTGAAAAACAAAGAGCTTTATACTCATTCATTTAACTCTTAATTAAGCTTTTACATTTGTTTTCTTCCACAAATCATTTTTGTTCATCTTGTTAGTGCAGGCCATCTTTACTTTCTAAGGTAGTATTCTTTCTTCAGCTTCCTTTTACAGCTTCCTTTTTTCCTTTTCCTGATTTACAAATCATACATCTCATTCAGTTACACACACAAAAAGGCTTCTAACATCTAACTTTGTTTTAAAAATCTAATGAAAATATACACACACAATATTAACACACACACACACTGACAGTGTATCACACTTACAGTTAACACAAACACACACACACACACACACACACACTGAACCATACTCACAGCGGACACCTAGGACTATGGCGGCAGTCAATAAGAGAGCACACAGGAGCCATGGACACACTGCAGCCAGTCTTTTGAGAAATGAGCTTTGTCCACTTGTCTCTGTGGTCACAAACATTAGCAGGGATAAAACAGTTAGACTGTCATTATTACAGCCTGAACATATATGAGTGACACCCCTGTCAACATTACACTGTTTATATACACTGCAGAGAGGGTTTCCATCTGGCTTTCAGATATCAGACCCCAGAAAATCCACTTTAACACCCAAACTCTGTCTCACTCTTAAACAACAGTAACAGGAGCTCTATAATACACTGTACAGGTGTCCTTACCTGTGTTCTGAGCTCCTGGGCTGTTGTGTGAGGTCTGGCCCACTGTGCTGTACACATTCTGGTCTGGAGAAACAAGCCCAATGTATATACCCTCTGATGTGTTTGATACTGTGGATGTATCCATTTTATGGGCTGTCAATGAAGGGTCTCTCTGTTGAGCGTTTGTCACTGCTGTGTGCCTGTTCTGTGGGTGTTACTGCAGTCTAGTTTAACTCAAGCAGGATGCGGTCTTGAGGGGACAGAAAGTTTGTCAGGCCATACAGTGGGGTGGAGTCCACCTTCAAGGTCTGAAAAATGTTGTGACACCTTATTTTTCATTTAAATTTCATTCTAATACATGGACACTCCTAATACACAGTATGAGTTGTTTTGGTCTTGTAACAATTAATACCAGATATTGACATAATTAATATAGTCCACTATGTGTTCTCTACTGAAGGTGCTTTAATCTTGAAAAAGGACACTTCCTTTGCAAAAGTTTTTGCAGTTGTTTGCAATTATGTCAGCAGAGCTTAGTGAAGTAGTTAGAGGTAAAATTGTTCTCCTGAGTAAAAATGTTACGTGAGCTTTCAATGAACGATGAAAACAAACAGATCTTGGTAGCGGACTCAGACTGTTGGACCCCACTGTATGTTGTTGTGAGTGCTGTTTATCAGTGTGACTGCGCTGATATTGTGCCTTTATACCTGTGAACTGTGACAACTGTAAAAGAGTGATGAGGAAGGTGAAGATTGTGATCAGGGTCAGGGTACTGAGGTGCAGGAGGGAAGCTGGGGATCAGAGGAGAGAGGTGAGGGGTGAAAATAAGCAGGACTCGACTGGAGAAGAAGAGGATTCACTCATACCAAAACAAAACTATTAGCACATTCATCACATTACATTTTGAATATATTTAAGATGAAGGCTTTAGTAATCCATAAAATTGAAGATTGTTCTCAGTTTTATTTTGTTCATCCATGACGCTTGGTGTTAATCCAGTCATTTCCCCAATTGAATGCCCTCACATGCCTACTCTCTCTATAGAACATTCATATACTTGTATCATACATCTCTCATGCCCCTTCCACTCTGAACACACCTCTGTGTCTTTTAATGGCACAGGAAATGATCTCACACATATTCTTATGAACCAAAATGAACAAGAACTATCTTTGTTTTCTCGTTTAGGAATCTGTATGATAAATGTTATATCAGGCAGCACACACACACACACACACACACACACACACACACACACATGCACACGGACGCACACGCACACACGTAAACACCAAACCTGTTAGGAGATCATCTCTAAAACAAGCACTTGATGCATTTAAAGAGATGCATTTTTTTATCCTTGTTTTTTTGGGGGGGTGTGGGGAGTGTGTTCTAAGTGACACTTGGAGGCATTTTATAACATACTGTCTACTTACAATCTTGTTTTGATAAATCTGATCGGTCGACTAAACTCAAAATATTACATCCAAATTCATAGAGCTTCAGATTCAGAGATATCTGTGCATTTTTTTAAACACCAAGACATATATTATTAAAGTTAAATGGACAAATGGTTCATATTTTATTCACCGTTTAAAAAAAAAAATTTCAGTTGATGAAGCATCATATATTCACTTCACTGCACATCATGCAGGCAGATTTACATGTTTTCCTAATCATTCTGTAGTGTTCATCCATGTGACTTTTCAAACACACCCACCACATTGGCATCCTAACGTCTAGTAACCTGGGTCACAAACAAGTGCAACTCTGGCCCACTGTGCTGCACACATCATGGACAGTGTATATATCCCCTTTGGGTCTGTCAAGGCTGTCAATGCATCCCTCTGTGGAGTTTATAGAAAGAGTGCTGCTGCTGAAGGTCTGTGTGTTCTGTATGAACAGGAAGCTGAAACAGGAACTTGTTTTTTAGAAAAGAATGACAACATTTTCAGGGGGGCTGAGATGAAAGGCAGGCAGGCTAAAGCCCCCCTAAATGGGGTCTAAAATCGACACTGATGATTCGCGACAGGATTCTATTCTGCCCGGTATTTTATTATACGGGACGAGCCAAATTTGGCTCAAAAATGGGACGTCCCGGCTAATACGGGACAGTTGGCACCCTAGTGGGGATCTTCCACGGAGAGTAATCCTCGTGCGCATCTCGGGTCACGAGTCACCGCCCGTACAATTGCTTTTACGTCATTTAAAAAAATATATATACATTTTTTTTTTTTAAAGGCTGAATAAAATTAAATTCGGAGTGGAAGGTTTGACGTGCACACCATTTAATAAGAGATGTAGAAGGTTATTAACATTTCAAAGCTTCTAAGGAAAAAATAAAAATTATAAAAATCAATCTTTCAATAAAAGCCGGGAGCCTCTACGCCACAGGTGTCAAAGTCATTCCATCGAGGGCCGAGTGTATGCAGGTTTCTGTTGCAACCAGTGCCCTACACCAGGTGATTTGACTAATTAGCCCACTTCTTCAACCAAGGGAGGGACCTAATTGAAATCACCTGGAGTAGTGCATTGGTTGCAACAAAAACCTGCATACACTCGGCCCTCGATGGAATGAGTTTGACACCCCTGCTCTACGCCGAAAGGCCTTAGCGACGGACGCGCGAGGCTGCGGAAACGAACAAACAAAAGCAAACCCGCCTCTTTCTGCGCACAGGCAGTGCGTGTCGTGTGCCATTAAAACACGGCTTCCATTTCCCAAAAGCCTGGCTTTTTACAAGGCGCACTTAATTTCCTGAACGTATGTATTCAAATTGGACAGCGTGAGATACTTGTGCCCTTATTTACTTTTAAAAAAAGATATTTTTTTAAGAGAAACATAAAACCGTGAACAACCAGTGATTTTTCCACAGGTGCTGGCGACGTCCTGTCCAGCACTGCCCCCCTGTGGCGATAGTGTGTAGCTGCATGGTAACTCCTAAATTCTACATACGGTTGCTCTCGTGGGGATTAGACGACCGGGGGCTTCTCTCACGAAGCAGGATTGGGGGGTTAGGGAGCTAATTTTGGGCTTAACCCTGGGTTTTCGGTCTCACGACTGTGGCTCGCTTTTAACCGGGTTGTTTCGCCATGGTAATTTATGCTGCAAACCTAATCTGCTCCAGAGTAGGCTAACGGATCCAATCCTATAATAATCCCGCCCCCTCACCAATCAGCTCTCTGGAAAATGGCCTCACCAATCCTAGAGAATTGCGTCATCATTCAAAAAATATATATCTGAGATACAGATTCTCCGCAGAGGAAATATTGAATCTTTGCAATCTTCTAGTCACATCAAAAACATTTCCAGAGTAGCCTTTTTTCACTTGAGGAATATTGCCAAAATTAGTGGCTTCCTGTCTTTAATAGATGCAGAAAAATTGGTACATGCCTTTGTTACATCTAGATTAGATTATTGCAATGCATTACTGTCTGGTTGTTCCAATACCTCACTCAGGAGCCTACAACTCGTACAGAAAGCTGCTGCAAGGATCCTGACTAGAACAAAGAAGTATGAGCACATTAGTCCTGTGTTAGCGTCACTTCACTGGCTTCCTATAAACTATCGTGTAGACTATAAGGTACTCCTCTAAATTTATAAGGTTTTGCATGGACTTGCACCTTCTTACTTGACTGATTTACTTCATCCCTACAATCCCCCACGTTCACTTCGTTCACAAGATGCAGGCAACTTGGTAGTCCCTAGAATATCAAAAAATACAGCAGGTGGCAGAGCTTTCTCCTATAGAGCTCCTTTACTGTGGAACGGTCTACCCGTCTCTGTGAAGGAATCAGACACAGTCTCAATTTTCAAGTCTAGATTAAAAACAAATCTCTTTAGTCTCTCTTATAGTCATTAGGTGCAGATGTGGAGGGGTGTAGCAATAGAGCCTTCTGGTGCAATGAGCTATCCTTACTGTCACCAATCATAAGTGATGATCCACTCCTTATCAGGACTGCTGATGATGTGGTGGGATGGTTTCTGAGTGCCCTCATGGCTGCATGCTACCTGTGCCACTCACCTAATTAGTTATGCTGCCCTAGATTACTTCTGCTGGTGCAAAAGTGCCGTTATCACTCTACTCTCTGCCCTGATATTTATCATAGTCATAATTGCACCTTTCCTCTTTTCTCCCTGGCTTCGTGGCACCTGCCCGGAGCTCACTTACCAAGCCTAGTCCCCGGGGATTTCCATCGGCCCAGTACCCAGCTGCCCAAAGTCAACCCCCCATCCCTGCCATGTGTTAGCCAGATGCCGCTGGCCCGGACCCTAGCTGCTGGTTCCATCCCCCGCCCTGCCCTGGTATCTGGAGGGATGAGGTCCACCCCACCCCTACACTTAGGATGCCGAAGAATGCCCTTCCGGTGGTCTCTTAAGCCTCAAGAGCCTCAAGGACTATTTTTTTTCCTCTGTATCCCACCATTTTACAGGAGTTCATCTTGATCGCCTTTTAAATTAAAAATGTGTGTGTGGCTCTCTGCGGCTCAGTGAGTAGAGCACAGCGTTGGCAACGCTTAGGTTGTGGGTTCAATCCCCACTGGGGCCACATATACTGAAAAAAATGTATGCATTCACTCCTGTAAGTCGCTTTGGATAAAAGCGTCTGCTAAATGGTGTATATTAAGGGGTCAGGGAATAATCCTCCAGTTTCCCACATTGACTCTAACGGTTTTCTATTTTTTTAATTCCCTCTGGAAAATGTCAATTGTGAAGCGTTGTGTGACAACCTGTTTGTAAATGGTGCTATATAAAAATAAAGATTGATTGATTGATTCTAGAGACGAATGCCGCTCGTCGAAGCCATGCGATCACTGTGCAGCAGTATGTATGTATTGCCCTACGTTTTCTAGCCACCGGTACATATACATATTCTGTTAGTGATGCGAGAACCTGAGCAAACTTGCAGTTTATAGTTTTATATAGTATATATAATGTACTATATACAGTAGCAGTAAAAAAATCTGATTTTATCATACCACACATCTGATGTTGCAACCGGCTGGAGGAGGTCCCGTTCCCCCCTCGGTGGTAACAGCAGTCGCCTCTCGGGTTGTCTATCGCCGTTAAGGGACGTCATTGTTTATTGAACGTAGGCTACTGCGAACGAAGGCGTCTGAAATATCCATTAGGCTCCCCAGCAGGGCTGGACTGGCTATATAGTCTACCGGGCAGATTCCCCGGTGGGCGGTCTAGTTTTGGGCCGGTAGGGGCGGTAGAATTATTTTATATATATATTTTTAAATTAAAAATATATAAATATATATTATACCACCGACCGGGTGTTCCGAGGGGCGCAATTATTTTTTCGCCTTGCACCCCGGTCCGCGAAATAAACCAACTGGTCTCAGCTTTTCGCGCAGCCCCCCGTCGACAGAAAATGGGGCGCCGTGTGCTGGGCCGGTCTGAGCGAAATGGCAGGGAACAAGATTTCCATGGAGACAGCATGAGTCACTGCAGCAGAAGGGGCAGGTTGTGACCCAGAAGAGGAAGATGATTAGCCAATTGGAAAGACCCCTGAAAGCTTCATCAATGAACGGGTAAGAATCAATTGTAAAATGGACAATTTTTCCTCCCAGAGTGAGGAGCGGGCGGAGGAGTGTTTTTGCGTCTAATTTTGTCTGGGGTTTTTTTCGCTGCCTTCTGAGAATTAGCTACACTGCATAAAAATATGACCTAGGCTATTTGTTGTCAGGCACTATTCCAGCATCTTTTCACTTGTTCTGCGTCTCACAAATGTTCTTCTGTGTGATCCAAACACCTCAAACTTCGATTCGTCTGTCCATAATACTTTTTTCCAATCTTCCTCTGTCCAATGTCTGTGTTCTTTTGCCCATATTAATCTTTTCCTTTTATTTGCCAGTCTCAGATATGGCTTTTTCTTTGCCACTCTGCCTAGAAGGCCAGCATCCCGGAGTCGCCGGGATCACTGTAGATGTTGACAATGGGCGTTTTGCGGGTACCATTTAATGAAGCTGCCAGTTCAGGACCTGTGAGGTGTCTATTTCTCAAACTAGAGACTCTAATGTACTTGTCTTCTTGCTCAGTTATGCACCGGGGCCTCCCACTTCTCTTTCTACTCTGGTTGGAGCCTGTTTGTGCTGTTCTCTGAAGGGAGTAGTACACACCGATGTAGGAAATGTTCAGTTTCTTGGCAATTTCTCGCATGGAATAGCCTTCATTTCTAAGAACAAGAATAGACTGTCGAGTTTCATATGAAAGTTTTCTTTTTCTGGCCATTTTGAGAGTATAATCGAACCCACAAATGTGATGCTCCAGATACTCAACTAGCTCAAAGGAAGGCCAGTTTTATAGCTTCTCTAACCAGCAAAACCGTTTTCAGCTGTGCTAACGTAATTGCACAAGGGTTTTCAAGGTGTTTCTAATCATCCATAAGCTTTCTAACGCGATTAGCAAACACAATGTACCATTGGAACACTGGAGTGATGGTTGCTGGAAATCGGCCTCTATACACCTATGTAGATATTCCATTAAAAACCAGACGTTTGCAGCTAGAATAGTCATTTACCACATTAACAATGTATAGAGTGTATTTCTGATTAATTTAATGTTATCTTCATTGAAAAAAACAGTGCTTTTCTTTCAAAAATAAGGAAATTTCTAAGTGACCCCAAACTTTTGAACGGTAGTGTATATATTTGTGCCAAACGGAAAATGCATATACAGTCGTATGAAAAGGTTTGGGCACCCCTGACAATTTCCATTATTTTCATTTATAAATCATTGGGTGTTTCGATCCGCAACTTCATTTTGATCTCTCAAATACATTTTTAGTAGAGCCTCATTTTGCAAAAATAACAGCCTCTAGATGCTTCCTATAGCCTCTAA